>QJOA01000875.1:0-22834 GCA_004155915.1 Monosporascus sp. CRB-9-2
ACCTTTTTTTTATTAATTATTTAAATAACTTTATTTTAATAAATATTATATTATTAATTATTTAACCTTACCTTTTTTAATTTATTCTTTAATATTTTTATTATTAACTTAAACGTTATAATATTTAAACTTAATAAACAAATAAATTTTAAATAATACCGTTTAATAATAACTAAACAAAATATTACTTAATTAACGTTAAAAAAGTTTAAAATATATTACCTAATATTTTTTTTTAAATTTTTATATCTTATTAAAAAACGTTATTTTCTTTTAATATTTTCCTTTTTTATACAAAATAAATAACTTTATAACCTTATTTTTTTTATTCGTATTTATTATTTTATTTATATTATTAATCTTATCGTCGTTATATTTATTTTAATTAATCCAAACTTTAATAATTATATTATTAATAATATAATCTTAATTTTTTTAACTTTTATTAATTAAATTTTATAACTTATTTTGTTATATAATTTTCTTATTAATACGTATAATATTTTAAATTATATAATTGGTTTAAAATTTAAATAATTAAACTAAATTCTGATCCCGGTTATCGTTTACGTTTATATTTTTTTACCGTTTTCCGAATAAAATTATATTTTTAAATAAAATATTATATTTAAATAATTTAATAATTTTTTTATTAATCGGAAAAAAATTACGTCGTTATCGTAATTATTAATCATTTACCGCAAATCGTTATCAAATCTGCATAATCGTAATCGTAATTATAATTACGCTTCTAATTAGGACCTTATCCCTTCCGTTTTATAATCGGAGATTAAAAGTTGCCTCAGCAGCTAACTAAAGCCAATTTTTTTTCCTTAGCAGCCAGATGAATTAGGATGGAGAAAATCGGTCTTGATTAATGCATAATCGAAAAGCGTATTACGAATAAGCCCAGGGTTTAAGAAATAATAAAGGCAACGCAAGCTGTATTCTGGTATTAAGACCAGTATAGAACAAAACTATGGATAATAAGTGGTGATGTTCTTGGGGTTGAGCCCGGCGAAAAGGACCGCTAGAAATACATAGGGGTTATTAATTAACTAATCAGCCAGGTCATGTGTCCAATCCTGCACCCTGCTCCATTTCATCAATTTAAATTAATCGGATTTTTTTGCTAAACTTATTTACAACTTCGTTATAAGTATGCGCATTATGCCCGGGCTTGCTGCAAACGTTACATTTCCGTTCCTTAGTTTTAAACCTTTTATAATAACCCTTTCCAGCTGCTGTTAGCTACATTTTTTCACCATCCTTTTTTTTTTTAGAACTAAAAAGGTTTATTCCTTTTATATAATAACTATTTTAAAAAAAACGTTTATTTTCAATTTTGTAACGTTAATTTAATATATAATTTATTTTAAATAATTAACCGTTTTCTTATCGAAAAAAAGCACCTTTATGTAATAATAATATATAACCTTTTATTATGAAATTAGCCGATTTAGGTATTTTTATTAATAAGTTACTTTAATAATTTTTAATTTTTTTTTTAAATATCGTTTTTATTTTATTACTTTACGGATATTTTTATAGGTTTTTATAAGGGGTAAAATCAAACCGGCGGAAATTAACAAAAGGACGGTTAACGTAAATAAACCTAAAGGAATTTTCAATTCGGAAAAAACGATATTAAAATTAAATAAAATAAAACCAGTTTTTACAAATTTAAATTTAATATTATCGGACGTTATAATAACTTAGAACGCGTCGTAAAACCCGGCAAAGAAATTCTCTTTGGTAATATAAATATAATAACGTTATATTATGTTTTCGATATATTGCAAATAAATACGTTTTAAAATAAAAAAATAAAATACGTTAAAAATTTAAACCCGATGCAAAAAATACGCAAATATATTGAATATAATAATGTTATTATTAACGTAATGTCTTTCGAATTTTATTAAATAATAATTTTTGTAACCGTTAAAAATAAAAAAACGTTTTAAACTTTTTATACGCGTCCGCATATATTTATTAAAATATTGAATATATTTTAAACTTAATTTATTTATTATCTATTTATTATTATTTAATATAATTTTAACCGGTTATTAATAATAAGTTATTATAATATTAAAATTTAAAATATTTTTTTATTATAATAATAAATAACGGCATAATTAAAAATTAAAAATTAATAACTTAAATAATTATATTTTATTTTATTTTATTTTATTTTATTTTATTATTACGTTTATTTAAGACTTTTACGTTTTTCGGTATTAATAATTCCTGTACCCGTTATTATAAAAAACGTTATTTAAAATTTAATTTTATTAAAGTTATAAAAAAAATTTATAATACCGTATTTTATAATTATAATTTAAATAAGCTTAAATTATTTGCAAAATGCTTTTAAATTTTCGGATAAAATTCGCTAATAATTAATTCTTCGATTTAAATACGTTTAAAGTTTTTTTTACCGTTTAATAAATTTCGACGCTTAATTAATTTCGACGTAATCCGTAACGTATTAGATTAACAATATATTAACCCTATTTTTAATATATTAAAGCCGGATAAAAAATGTTTATATATTTAAATTAAAAATTTAGTCGATCATCGATTTTTTTTAGTCGATTTAATTTTTACGAATTTAAAATAATATCGGTTCCGAAAAAATTATTACGATATTATTTATTGAAGGTGAATTAAAATACTTTATACATGAAACTAAATGTTGCATAATTAAATTTTAGGTCTCGTTTTTTAGTCTAAATAGTTAGGTTTATTCGTACGTTTTTAATAAGTCGTTTTATATTGTTAGTATTAAGAAATAGCTAATTAAAATTAAGTAATTAAAATGTACTAAAAGTTATCCGATAAGGTGGTGCATCCGGTAAGGTGATATAAAACGTTATATAATATAATAATTATTAAATTAGTTATACGGGTTACTAATATTAATATTATTTTTATAATAAAATTATAATAACGTACTATATTATTAAACAAAACAAATTAATAAGCGGACTAACATTTGATATCTTATAATAATTAATTTAAGTAACTTAATTATAATATATTAAATCAGGTTTAATTAATCGGATATTTCTTGTTCTAATTATATTTCTAGCTTATTTTTAAATATGTATATTATATTACAATTTATTACGGACTTTATGTTATTATTACTTTGTTTTTAAACCTGCCTAATACCGATTACTTTTTAATACGTCTAATTTAATATTATTTTTCGGCCGAATTTTTAACTTAAATACGTAAGCATTTTTGTACGGCTTTAATACGTTAAAGATATCCGTCGAAACACGCGTTATAAAGCGTTTTGCGGAGTATATAACAAGGTGTATCTGACTTGATTTTATATTAATTCGATATTTACGTAATTAAATAATTAAAATAAACCTTTTTTTAAAGAAATATTTATTATATAAAATTTTTTTTAGTAAAAAGGTTATAGCAAAAACACCATTATTAATATTTAGTAAAATTAATGTATTATAATTAATTTAAAAACGAATTTAAAGTTTATAATACTGTAATAGCTATAGCCTTAACCAATTATTAAACCTAATCGTACGGTTTATGTTAGCAATAGTATCGTAGAAATCTAAGCAATAAAAAAATAATTACGTCTAGTAATAATAAATAATCGTAAGTAATCTAGATAATAAATTATTATTATAAGTTAGTAATATTTAAGTTATAAAAAGAATGAATATATATATATTTGTTTTAGTTCGAAATATTCGAACTGGCTTAATTTATTTATAATAATTAAGACTTATTAAGCCTGTCGAGCTCGTCGAATTACTTTTTTATTTGATTAGTTCGAAATATTAAGCCTTATTTTTCATTAAATTTTCGAATCGGTTACGTAAGTTAAAACCTTTTATCTAAAATATTTATATATTTTCCGACCGTTTAGCAGTAAGGTAAATTTTTAAGTTATAATACAATTTTTTTTCTTTTAGGATTTTTGCCTTTAAAAATTAATTTATTTATCGTATCGTTTAAAAAAAATATTGTTGTTTTTTATCACTTTATTTTATAATTTAATTATTATATTTAATCGAATTAAAAATTAACGATTTCGTCGTAAGCGTAATAACGTTTTAATTTTAATGGAGCGAATCGACCGTTTTAGTTTTAATAAATTTTTTAACTCTTTTTATTTTCTTTTTAAGTCTGAAAACGAGATTTGTAAAGTTTATTTTAATTTTGGAAAATGTTTTTATTATATTAAGTATATTAATTCTTATAATATTTTTAATCCTTTCGCATTAAAATATTGGAAATTAATAAATAAAAAAAGGCTTTTTAAAGTTTTAAAAATACTTTATCGAAAAGAAATTATTTAAGGCATAATAATACCTTGACGAATTATTTGATTATTTAATCCGGTTACGAAATTAAAAAAATTGCCACGAAAACGTAAAATCGAAATATTACGTTAGGAAATTTAAAATGCAGAAACGATAAAGAAATTTAAGCATTTAAAGCAAAAATAAAGATAGTTAAAAATCGAAATAGTTATATTTGCGTAAGTTATTTTTTTTGTTAATTGGTTTAATATTAAAGGGACAGATGAAATACCGTTAAGTAACGTAAATTAAAATTTTAACTTTAGTAGCTTTAATGTTATTAGTAAAAAATTCTAGGAAGCGTTAGGCGATCGTAAAGTTTTTCGCAAATTTCTAGGTATTTTTTAAAACTAGATAATTCTTTTTTAATTAGATATTAAATAAATCCGTTTTGTTTCCGTATATTTAATAATTCTTTATTTTACAAATAGGTATATTTTTATACCTTTTTTTTAATTTATATAAATTTTAATCGCATTTATTATTAATTTGAAAAAAAAAATATAAAAGATCAAAAAACGTTAATTTTCAGTAATAATTTTAATTCGTAATTATTTTTATAAAATTTTTTAGTAATTTTATAGGGATCGATATATTCAAAGTCGAGTTTTTTTATTAAATCTTTTGATTTAAATATTTTTTCATAATTAAATAAATCATTTTGTTTTCCGAAACGATTGATTTTTTTAAGTTCTATTAATTATAATATATATTTATTTAATTATGCATAGATTTAAATCTTATTTTAATTATTTTAATGTTAAAACTATTTTAACGTTAACGAATATTTTGTATAAATTTATATAAATATTTAGTATAAAACCATAATTAATAATTATTAAAGTTGTTTTAATGCTTTTATAATAACTGATATTATAATTTAATTATTTTAGTTACAATTAACGTAATATCGTAAATATATTTTCAACGCTTAATTAATTTTTCCGTTTATCCGTTTATTTGCGGTTTAAGTACGTTAAAAAATTTATAATTTAATTTAAATTAAATTATTAATATTTGCTAAAAATTTAAAGTCAAGGTTATATTTTTATTTAATATAATGTTCATGAAAAGTTTGTAAATATTTAAAATATATTTAAGAAAGATCTATGCAAGTTATTTTCTATCGGTATTTTCGTTATAGGGTAAGAAATAAAAAATATTTATAAAATAATTAATAATTACGAAAATATTATCATAATATATTTTTGTACCTAGATTTTTTTGATATAAAAAGCTTAATATTAATAATGGTTATAATTTTTCGTAAAGTTTATATTATCGTATTTTTATTTCGGCGTAAGTATTGTATTATCGTATTATTTTTTACACGGTTAATTTTATTTTAAAAAAGTAATATATCCGTTATAAACATTTTAAGATTTTGTAAATTTTTAAGTGTGTATGTAATTAATATTTATATATTTTCGTATTAAATTTTTAACGTTTTTTTAGTATTCGAATTTGTTTATTCGTTATTTTTTGGGCGGGTTATCGTTATATTACCGTATACGTTGATATATATTAATTAAATTCCTTTTAACGTAATAATTCATTGTTATTATAAATATTTTTCGGCTGTTATATTAAAAACAATTCGTTTTATTTTAATTTTATGTTTTTCTAAGTTAAGTTATTTATTAAACACCTTTATTTTGTTATTTTTTGATTGTTTACGATAAATAATAACGTAATCGAATTTAAAGAAATATTTTACGTAATATAATTGTTTTTCGATTAATCTTTGTTTTATAAAAAAGTATATATTGTTTTTATAATCCGTATATATTTCAATTTAGTATTATTATCCTTAAAATAAGATATAAATTTTTTAAAAACGTTAATAATAATTAAAACTCCTTTATTATATATAAAGTAATTTAGTTTAATTTTATATAATTTGTGGAATTAAATTATAATAATGTAAAGATTTTTTTAATTATTTCGATATCCGATTATTATTTTTAAAACGTAATTTAAAATGTCGACTTCTAATTTAATTAATTGCTTTAAGTAATATATAATTAATATTAATTTATTAATCAAGGCGTTTTTAAGCTATTAAAAAAATTATATTTATTTAAATTATTTTTTCTTTTTAAAAGATTTTGTTAATGATATAATTATTTTATTATAATTACACATAAAATTTTTGTAATAATTAGCGAATTTGAAAAATGTTTATAATTTTTAACTTTAATATAGTATATTTATTTTTTTAATTATTACGCATGTTTTTAAATTTATTTAAATATATTTAAAAGTAATAATATATTTTAAATATTCTACGTTTTATATATAAAATGTACTCTTTTCGGCGCTAATTAACAAATTAACGTTTTATAACGTTTATAGAATTTCATAAATATATTTCGTATATTTTTTTTGGTTTTTAAACGAATTAAGATATCATTACGGTAATATATAATAAAAATATCCTAATATTGTCGTAATATGTGATTAATTATTTGTTGGAAAGTTGCCGATACGTTTATAACTTTAAAAGATATAATAAGCTATTCGAAAAGTTTATATTTAGTTTTAAAAATTATTTTTATTCGTTATTTAATTTAATTTATATTTTTTAAAAAATTTAAAGGTATAAATTATTTTATTCCGTTTAAATAATTCTTTATTACGGTAGTTAATAATAATGAGATTTTATTTTTAGTAATAATATTATTAAGTTATTTATAATTAATAATAAACCGTACTTTTTTATTCTTTTTTAATACGAAAAATATTAAGTATTTTAGTAATAATTTAAAATATTATATATAATTTTATTAATTTATTTTCGTAATAATTACGTATTAA
The DNA here is from genome assembly GCA_004155915.1 of Monosporascus sp. CRB-9-2. NCBI lineage: Eukaryota > Fungi > Ascomycota > Sordariomycetes > Xylariales > Monosporascus > Monosporascus sp. CRB-9-2. The sequence goes on from QJOA01000875.1 coordinate 7,164, forward strand.
ATCTAATTTTATTTAGTTTAGATTATAAACAAGGTAAAAAATGATCGTTTTATTTCAGTTTTTTAAAATAATTATTTATATTTAAAATATTTTAGTAATATTTCAGTTATTTAGTTTAATAAACCTTTAGGCCTTAATAATAAGTTATTATCTATTTATTAAAATTGTACTTTAAAGTTTGCAATAATATATTATATTTTTTTGATATGTTTTTTACTTACTGCCTATTTTGTTCCTTTAAGTAATAAGGTTTTTATTATATTTTCATATTTATATTCGTTAATTTTATTAATTAAATATTAAAATTCCTTATTGTTTATATTTTGCGTATCGGTAAAAAAAATAAAACGAAAATCATCTTGCTAATTTTTTAATCGATAGCTAGATTATATTATTTTAATTATAATAACGTGCTATATAAGTATTCCGGCCGCATCAGTACCCCGGACAATTTTTGGCACCTCGTAATAATAGATTTAAATAACGTAATAATAATATATCGCATTAATTCAAATCAATTGCAATTTTTTTTGCTAAACATTTTTTAATTTCTTTATAAATACGCGTATTATGTCCGGGCTAGTTATAAACATTACATTTTCGTTTCTTTGTTTTAGCCTTTTTATAATAAATCTTTTAGCTATTATTGGCTGCATCTTTTTATTACCTTTTTTTCGGCCAAAAAAGTTTATCCTTTTTATATAATAAATGTTCCTTCTTTTTGGAAACGTTTATTTTTAGTTTTGTAACCTTTATTTAATATATGGTTTGTTTCGCGTAATTAAATGTTTTTTTTTCCAAAAAAGAATAACTTTATATAATAATATTATATAACCTTTTATTATAAAATTAACCGCTTTAAATATTTTTGTTAACAAATCATTTTAATCATTTTTAATTCTTTTTGTAAATATTATCTTTATTTTATTACTTTACGAATATTTTAAGGGTTTTTATAAAGGGTAAAATGGAACCGGCGGAAGTTAATAAGAAAACGGTCGACGTAAGTATAACTGAAAAAACTTTTAATTCGGAAAAAACGTTAAGATCGAATAAAATAAAGCCAGCTTTTGCAAATTTAGATTTAATGTTATCGGATGCTATAGCAGCTTAGGACGCGTTATAAAAGCCCGTAAAAAGTCTTTTTTTAATAATATAAGTATGATAACGTTATATTAAATTTTTAATATATTGTAAATAAACGCGCTTTAAAATAAAGAAATAAGATATATTAAAAGGTTAAAACCGATCCGAAAAATATGGGGCTATATAAAGCGTAATAATATTATTATTAACATAATATTTTTCGAATTTTATTAAATGGTAGTTTTCGTGGCCGTCGAAAATAGGAAAACGTTTCGAACTTTTTGTATACATTCGAATATATTTGTTAAAATACTGGATTTATTCGAGATTTAATTTCTTTATTATTCAGTTATTATTATTCAATACGATTTTTTAATTGTCTATTAGTAATAAGTTATTACGGTATTAAAATTTAAAATAATTTTTTTCTGTTATAATAATTAATGGCGGTAAAATCAATTTTGAAAGTTAATAATATAGATAATTATAAATTTTTTATTTTTTATTACGTTTATTTAAGTTTTTTATATTTTTCGGCATTGATAATTACTATGTTCGTTATTATAAAAAGCCTTATTAAGAATTTAGTTTCGTTAAAGTTATAAATATTCTTTTTTATAATACCGTATTTTGTAATTATAACCTGAATAAATTCGAATTATTTACGAAATAATTTTAGATTTTTTGTATAAAATCTGTTGATAATCGATTTTCCGATTTAGATACGTTTGGAGCTTTCTTTGCCGTTTAATAAAGTTCGACGCCTAGTTAATTTTAACGTATTTTATAATGCGTTAAGTAAAGATTATATTGGTTATATTTTTAATACGTTAAAGCCGGATAAAAAACGTTCGCGTATTTAGGTTAAGAATTTGGTTAATAATTACTTTTTTTTCGCTTGGCGTTAATTTTCGTAATTTGGGTATATAATTATTAGAAAAAGGTATACAGGTATATTATTTATGCAAAGTAGATTTTGCAACTTTATATATAAAACTAAGTGTTATATAATTAAGTTTTGGGTTTTATTTTTTAACTTAAACGGCTAGATTTATTTTCGTTTTTTTTATCAGCCGTTTTATATTGTTAATATTAAAAAAAATGATTAATTAAAATTCGGTAATTAAAATATGTTAAAAATCGTCCGGAGTACTTATGCGTCCAGAGTATTTATGTAGCACGTTAATCCGAAAATTATGTTATAATCTTTTATTAAAATAATATCGGAATTACTAATTTAATTCTTTGACGAAAATTGTAATATACATAATTTTACGTTTAACCTATTCGTTATCGTAATTAAATATTTAACTTTCGGTAATTTCGATTTTATAAAAATTTTTCTTATTTCGTTATAATAATTCTAACTTATTTGTTACTTTTAAGGCGATATAATTTCCTTATATAATTTCGTAATTTATTATTACGATATATTATTTTATTAATTTGTGTTTATACTATAATTTATTCTTCTTTTGCCGTTTTTATTACGTATAAAGCCTTTTTAAGGTATTACTATTTACTTTTATTTCTTTTACCAGTTTAAAGTTTTTTTTATAAATAGCGCTAATTCTTTAGATTATTTTTAAATTTTATAATTCGTTTTAAACGCTGTTCTTTTAGTTTTTATAGTTATTATAAATATTTATTTTGTCGGCATAACGTAACTTTTAAATAACTTATTTTTAAAAACACCTTTTTAATAATATATTTTAATTTTAAAATTTCGTTTTATTCAAAAGAAAATAATTAAATTTCCTTTTTAGAGTCGCGTTTCATTATGTTATTAAACTTTTGGTAAACGTTAATTAAAAAGATAAATTCGTAATTAATTTTTAATAATATTTTTTGATTATCTTTTAAATTAACTTTTTTTACGTTTAATAATTATCTTAATTATAATAATAAAAAAAGTTTTTTATAAAGTAACTTTTTTCTTTAGCCAACTTTTAAACGTTATTAATTAATCGATTTCGTTTTATATTTTTATTTTTCGTAAGTATCGATATTATTTTTAGTTTTTCGGATTATCGCCTGTTTAATTATTAAAATTAAAATTTTATCGTTATATTCGTATAATCCGTTATGCGATATATTTTTTTAAATTTTCCTACGTTTTATATTAAGGTCGTTTTTAATTATCGGCGTAAAGTTTTTCGTATCGATCGAGGTTTTTTGGATATAAATTTTCGTTTTGTTTTTGGTATTTTTTCGCTTATACGTCGAATATTGTTTAATCGTTTTTCCTTTTCTGTTATCGTTATAATTAATGAGGTAAATTATATTTTCTAAAATCTGTATATTTTTTATGTTTTTAAAGTTATTTTTTAAAAATTAATTTTATAAAATTAATCTTTTTAAATCATTATTTAAAATCATTGCTTAATTTTTCTTTAATTTTTATCGTATTTTTAGTAAAAGTTTATAATTGTTACGGCCAGCGAGATATATCATGGTAGCTAGTTTATTGGCGTTATAAACGAAGATTTTAAGCTGAAGAAAAGAAGGAAAGAAAGGCAGAGTTGCAAAGTGCGTAAAGATTTACAAATGTTCCTATTTTTTGTGTGGCAGGTAGGTAATTTATATGGCAGCTGTTAGCCTTATATAACGGTTACCAGCCTTACGGTTTGATCCTGGTAGCTACCGTTATATTACCCCTTCCAGAAACTTATATGCGACTAAAAAAAATATGCAAATTTTTATTAATTATAAGTACCGTTTTTTTTTTTTGTGAATCCGGTTTCTATTTTCGCGGCTTTCTTATTATCGGGGTAGTTTTCGTTAATTTTGTCGGTAACCGTTACGCATATTTATTTTTATAAGCGGGCCGGCGGTTCGGGTATTTTAGGATATTTTATATAAAACCGTTTTATTACGATTAAGGCTTTTTAAAGTTAGCTGCGAAATATAATGTTTTGTCGGGATCGTAACCTTTTTATTTGGCCTAATATTATAGCTTTTTATAACGCCCGTTACATTTTAATTATTCGATTTATTTTACTTTAAACTTTGGTTTATTATTAATTTTTTCAAGTAATGGTAATATTTAGGTTTATTAAAGTAATAAGTTATTATTAATTTTACGTAATCGATCGGCGTAAAATAAGTTAATTATTTTATAATTCGGCGGCAAATCGAAAACAAAATTATATTTGCATTTTTTTTTTAATGTTAAAAGGTTTTATTTATTATAAGTTTAAGCAAATAATTAATATTTACGTTATAAAGTTTTTTTTACGGAGAAAAACTTTATTAATAATTTCAAAATCGGTTAAATAACGTTTTTTATTAACTTATACCTTTTAACGTTTTTGCGTTTTTAACGTAATTCTTTTCGTAAACGTTTAAATATTTTTAATTTATTTAATAATTATTAATATTTATTAAATTAATTCGATTTTTATTTTTATTATATTTAAATTTAACGCAGAAAAATTTTGGATATCATTATTTAATATAACTTTTAACGGAATTATATTAATCGATAAATATTATAATAAATTATACGCGAAATTTAATACCGGTATATATACGTTTTAATCGTTTTAATATTTATCGATATAAAAACGTAAACGTTAATTTAATTTTTAATTTATAAATTCGATAATTTTTTAAGTTTACAGATATAAAGTATTTCCGTAACGGTATTTTATACGGGTAAATTCGTTTAATTTAATTAAAAATTAAAAATTTAATTATTTTACGTTATTATTAATTTAAATAACGGATATTTTAAGGAAACGATATAAATATCGATAATATCGATTAATTAAGGTTTTAATAATATTATTTTTTTTTTACTTAATAAAATTATTATAATTTTATTAAATTTATCGATAAACGTTTATATATAAATATAATTATAACGATTTTTTAATATACTTTTTTATCGATAACGACATAATTTTAAATATTATTTAAAATAAGGAAAAAATAAAAAAGTTCCGGAATTTTATTTCGAAACGTTTTATTCCGATAATAATCGTAATAATTCCGGATATATTATCGGATATCTTGCTTAAACCGGGGCCAAATATATTTTCGTATTAATATTCTAATTATTTTATTTTAATTAAAGTACCTAAATATTTTAAATACGTAAGTTTTGCGGATAAATACGGTACAAAAAGAATACGGCCGTTAATTTTTTTTTTACTTAAGTTTTATATTTTATTTTCGTAACGGATAAAATTAATTAAATTAATACCTTATAAAATATTTTCGATTTATACCTGAATTAATATTCATTAATAATAACGATAAAAAAGTTTAATCGTTTTAATAAAATTAAGGCTTAATTCCTATTTTTTGGGGGGGGTTTAAATTATAAATAAATTTACCGTTTTTCGTAATAAGGTATTTACGGTAATATTTTTTTTTATTAAGTTAATATTAAAAAATAATATTAAAATTGAAAAAAAATCGGTTTATCGGGTTTAATACGTAAAAAAACCCGTTTATTCGTAAAATATAATAAAATTTAAGAATTAATAATAATAAAAAACTTTTATTTTTAAAGTTTAAAATAGTAATATTCGAAAATTTAGATTATGACGAACAACTTTCGGTCTTAAATAAAATACGTTTTTTTTTATTAAGGTTATAATTTTTAAAAAATATTTTACGGGTTTTTATTCGTTATTTTTTTTTTATTATTAAATAATATTTTTAATTACGTTATGGAATATATTTATTTTTATTTTAATCGATCGGCTAAATCGCAAAAAAATTAAAATTAAAGTTTTATAAATAAACCGTTTTATTTTTTCGAAAGCCCGTTTTTATTCGGGTTTTATTACGAAAAAAGTATTTTTTTTTAATAAACGGTTTAATAATTCGGTTATGCCGTTTTTATAATAATAAAATATTTGTACGTAATTATAAAATTTCATAAATAAACGGATTACGATATAATTATTAAAATTTTAATTTTTTTATTTTTAAATTATTTTAATTTTAATTAAGTTAATAAAAATATTTCCGTTTATTTTTATAACGATACCGAAATAATCCATTTTTTAACGTTAAACCGGAACTTTTTAATATCTTTTTAAAAATTAATTTTATATAACCGGTAAATAATTTTTTTGTAATATTTTTAATAATTTCTTTTAAAGCCGGAATAAATTAATAGGTTATCGGCGTAAATATTTCCGTAATAATCGAAAAGTTTATATAATTAAATATTAATAAATAATTATTATTAAATAAATTTTATTTTAAGTTTAAATAAAAGTATTTTTTCTTAAAACGTTTTTTAACGGGTTTTAAATATTATTAAATATTCCGATTTAATATTAATACGAAGTCTATAAAACGTTTAACGTTTCGATAATTAAATATAATACCGTTAAACAAAAAGATTAAAATAAAACGATTTTTTTAAATATTAATTCCTTTAACGGTAATTAATATAAAACCGGCGTTTTAACGAATAAGGTTTTAAAATAAATAAAATTAAGCCGGCGTTTTTTTATATATATAATTCGATAAAATTTATTTTTAATAATTTATTTATTATTTCTTTTTTTAACGAAAGGTATTAAATAAACGTTTTATAAGTAAGGAATTTAAAGGCGGGTATCGGCCGGGTAAGTTCTAGAATTACGTTATAACCAGGTCGAAAGTTTGAAAAGGTATTAATTTTTTTAGGTAAACGAAAGGTTTTAGTAAAAGCTTCCGGATTTGTTTTATATATTCCGGATTTTTATTTTCGAGGAAAGGAATTTTTTAACCGTTATATATTTTCTACTTTTATAAAGCGGTTAACGATATAACGTTCAACTTTTTATTTTTTTTTAAAAAAAAATTTTAAGATAACGGAAATTTACTTTATCGTTCCGTACGGAAATCGGTTTCTAATTTATTCGTTAACGAGGTAATAATTATATTATCCTTAATAACTTTTATTACGGAAATAGTCGGTTTAGTATTATATATATCCGGTATATTTTTTTTTAATATATCCGACGAAATAATAGGTACGGATATTAATATAAGGTTATTTTCGGATTCCTTTTATAAACGTAAAAGAATTTAATATTATTTATTAACTTTTTTTATAACGCGGTTATAACGATTAGCGTTTTCCTGAATTTTAAGGTTAATATATCCGTTTAGCAAATATTAAGTTAAAAGTTTAATCGCTAATAAAAACTTAATTAAAGTTAAAAGATTATCGGGTTGAATAATATTTTTATTTTTATAATTTAATAATAAATTATATTTTTTATTTCATCGAAACCGATAAAAATATCGTATCCGTTATTTATAATTTAAAAAACCTAATTAAAAAAACGTTATCCGTTAATTTCGAATATTATAATTATTTAAGTTTCTACTTAATTAACGGATTGCTTTCGGTAATTTTATAATTAAATTAATTTTTTAGCCGGATAATATAAACGTATAATTTTTTTTTTATTTACTTAACAAAAAAAAGGTTAACGAAAAATTGGATTTATGTTCCGGTATTGTAAAAAAACGGTAATGCGTGAATTAATTTTATTTATTTAAATTTACGTAATTTTAATAAAAACTTTATCTTTTTTAAAATTACTTATTTCCGTTATTATTAATAAAAAAAAATTTATCGAAAAGTTTTCCGATAGTTTTATTCTTTTTTCGATTCGTTAAAATTAAACAAATTCTTTATTATTTTTACCATAATAACCCTTTTCTTATTAAGGTAATCGTTAGCTTTATATTTCATTTTGTTACAGTTAAAATATATACCAGCTTCATAATAAATTTTTTTTCTTAACCTTTAATAAAAGCTTGCCGGTATTACCCGAAATTTTCGAATTACTGGAATTGCTATTTAAACGAGGTTTTTTATTTTTATCCTTCGGTTTATTAAGGTTATATAATCGGGGTTTACGTTTTTATTAACGTTTTTTATAAGTAAGCTAATTATTATAAACGGTTATAATAACGCGGTTATAAAATTTTTCGTAAATAACGTCGGAATTGTAATTATTTTTAAAAAGGCGTAAATTACAGTTTAAAAAAATATGTTTTAACAAAACTTACTTTTATTTGTTCTCGGTAATTTTGGCCTTTTAAACGAAAACGTTAAACTTAAAAATAAAATCGTAAATATCTTAATTTTTGCTAAGTTTAAAAACGAAAATACGGAAGGTTTCTTTAATAACGGAAGTTTAATTCGGGTGGTAATATGATAATTTTAATACCTAAATTATTTCGGTTATGCAAAAAAAAGATTACATAATTAATCGGTAACGAATTTTAATTACTTATTTGGCTTTTTTTTTAAAAAAAAAACTTATTAAGTAAATTATACGAATTTTTTCGTTCCGGAAAATCGGTTTATTTATTTCGAATTTATTTCCAACCTTATAAACCTAAACGTTAAATTTAATTTATTACTGTTAAACTTGGTTAGATTGTTAACGTAAGCTTTTTTTTTTCGGTTATAATTAAAATTCGCGTTATTATCTTCCGCGAATTTGTAGAAAATAGGTTATATTATTATATTAATAAGGCGAAACGTATTGATATTACCGAAAGCCTTATTAATTATGTTTTTTCGATAAGGGCGGTCGGCATCGTTAAAAGAAGTAGGAAAATGATGGTTTTATTTGGCCTGAAAGTAAGCGATTTCGTTACAGAATTTTTGGAGTTCTCCTTAATATCCTGGTTATCGTTAATTATTTCGTTAATTAGTTACTTATCGGGGTTAGTTTCTGAATAATTATAATTTTAATTTTGGTTTTAGTTTAATAAACCTTTTATCTTTATAAATTCGGTTTCATTTTGCGGTACGTCGTTTTTTGCCGTTTTTTTAATATATTCGTTATTTTCTGTACTTTAATTTAGGTTTTAGGAAGGCATTTCGTTTTTTGCATTTTTAATTTTACCTTTAATTAATTTAAATCGCTTTAAACGTTAACTAATTAATAAGTAATCTTTTTTAATAGATATTTAGTTTTAATGTTGGTTAATTTAAGTTTTAGTCTTAGGTTTAGTTTAAAATACGTTATTTTTCGTTATTACGTATTAACGTAAAAGAGGTATAATACCTTATTTATTAATCGCTAAGCTAACGAAAAAGGAAATAAGCTTAGAATAATATTACGGCTAGCGAAATATAACATGGTAGCTAGTTTATTAGCGCTATAAACAAAAATTCTAAGTTAAAAAAAAAGAAAAAAAAAGCAAAATCGCAAAATGCATAAAAATCTATAAATATCCCCACTTTCTGTATGGCAGGTAGGTAGTTCATGTGGCAGCTGTCAGCCCCATGTAACGGTTGCCAGCCTCACGGTTTGATCCTGGTGGCTGCCATTACAATAATTATTTTAAACGTAAATTACATTAATCGTCTTTTTGTTACTAGTTTTCTTCCAGTATTAACTTTCGAAAATTAAAATTTATTATCGTAAATGTTTTTAGTTTTTACATTATCGTATAATATATTTATGTTTTCTGTAATTAAAGTAAATAATTAAACTTTTTTAAAATTAAATAATTCTTAATTTTATAAAATTTTAAATATATTCCGTATAAAACGGAAGGTAAAATTCTTTTTTAATTAACTTTAAATTATTTTACTTTCGAAATAAAATATTCTTTTTTTTATCGTTTTTTAAAATTATCGATTGTCGATTTTTACGGTTTCGGCGATATATTTATTAAGGTTTATAATCCGGTTTTCCTTAATTAATTCGTTTTTTAAAAAAAAATTTTACGAAAAATATTAATAATAGTATTATTTGCGTTATTTTCGTATCCGGTTTTAGCGGTTAAACTTTTAAATATTATAATATATTTAAATATTAATCTTTTTTTTTATAATTAAAAATATTTTGGGTTACGTTTTATTTTTCTTTCGAATTAATAAGACTATTTCGGAATTTATTTCGAAATTAATACAATATTTAAAAAACTTTTTAATAATTCTTTTATTAAATTTTTTAACCTTTAAATAATTTCGCATAATAGGTTCGAACTAATTTATAACGTTTTTACGTTTTTAGTAAGATGGATTATTACGACAAGAATTTAATTTGGCGGGTTGTTTAGTTTTAAAATTAAAGGTACGTTTTAACTTAAATAAGGAACGTTTAAACTTTTTTTTATCGTAAAATTTAGGTTTTTTAATTTTAATTTATAATAGTTAAAGTTAGTATTTTAATTTTAAGTTAATTTTTAAACTATTTAATTTTATTTTTAAATAAGGTAACTTTTGTTTAAAGTTATTAAATAACGTTATTTAAAATATTAATCGATATAAAAATAATATTAAATATTATTTAAAGTTTAACGGTATTATTAAATAAAATTTTATAACGTATAACGGTTATAAATTTAATTAATTATTAAACTTAATCGTACGGTTTACATTAATAATAATATCGTAAAAGTTTAAATAATAATAAATAACCGTAATTAATTTAAATAATTCATTATTATTATTAATTAATATTATTTAAATTATAAAAATAATAAATATATATATATTTATTTTGGTTCGAAATAATCGAATTAGTTCGATTTATTTATAATAATTAAGTTTCGTAAAGCCCGTCGAGCCCGTCGAGCCATTTTTTTTATTAGATTAGCTTGAAATGCTAAACCCCATTTTCTTTATTAAACCTTTCGAGCCTGTTACGTAAACCAAAACCCTTTATCGGAGATGTTTACATATCTTCTAACCGTTTAGCAATAGGCCAAGTTCTTAGGTATAACAAATACGCTTTAATATAATATTTATATTTATTTAAGAATTATAAAAGTAATTAATATAAATTTATTCGATTAAATAAAATCGATTTAAAATATTTTAGTTAAGTATTTTAGATTAATTATTACGAGGTATTAAATTTTAGTCCGTTTATTAATTTGGTCCTTTTAATGGTATAATACGTTACGTAAATATATATAATTATTAATTTCAAAAATAAATACAAAAAATTATAATTAAAATAAATTATATATTTACGGATAATATACTAATTAATAAAGGAATGAAAACTTTATTATATAAATTTTTTAAACATTTTAAAAAATATTTAAAATTAATAAATATTACAAAAATTTTCAATAATAAAAAAATAATTTTAAAAATAATTTTAAACCCGATATTAATTAATTAAAAAGATTTAATCGCCGGAAGAAAAAAATAAATAGGTATAGCTTTAAAAAAATTACTAAAGTGTAACAGTTAATGCCGTAATTGCGTTAAGGCGTTAAGGGGGTATGTCAGCTAGCAGGGGGTACGTTAGCACCCCATATACGGAAAGGCTCCTTTTAATCGGAACATATACATTGCGTGACTAGATTACATTAAAGTGCGGTGCGCATTCTAGAGCACCTGCAACTAGTTATGCAATATAACACAACTGATGTCCCCTATATCTGACAGTATATAACGTACCTTATATACGGAAAGGTCACTTATTAATCAGCATATATATGTTACGTAGCTAGATTACCTAAAAGCTGAACATGTATTATAGCACACATAGTTAGCCTAATACAACAACATAACTGATATTCCCTGTATCTGACAAAAAACTAAGGTATGCCAAGGTTAGAAAATCTAAGGTACGTTTAACATCACTCAATAGAAAATGGGACAATATCTTGCAAAGGGGAAGTCCAGTCCACCTTCACCAGGCCGGCAATCACGACGCACAAATGGCCAGGCTTCACGGCAGGAACAGCAGGAATAGATGAAGTTGGAGACTAAAATCAAGGAAATGCATATGTAGCTTATGTTTGAAAGACATTGGAGCCAAACGAGTTAAGTGTTGTCCGAGTGTCTTAGCCAATCTTGATGGGTATTCCAGGGGTGTGCACGACGATGTAATTATCTGCCAGGCATGTATCCAGCTCCGATCCTCTCATAGTCCCTCTCGCCACCATAGGCCGCCGAAGCTTTTGGTGAGACTATGAGCACAGAGTGTCTCTTGTCGGCGACCGCCTGCTTTCCCTTCGATCTTCCCATAACGGCGCATTTCATCACCAGCCCGTCTGTCTTCCTAGTTTGTCGAAGATGACGTTGTGCTTTTCGCTATTGGTATTCGCGAGGGTAAAGCCCCGCCCGATACCAGTCAGCCCAGGAAACGATGTTGGTATGTGGGTGCTTGCGCGGCGTATCTGGCTGTTGTCGGGTGGGCTTGTCCACGGGGGATATGACATCCCGTCCCTCCCATTCGACGCCATCGAATGGGAGGCCGAGGTAGTCGATAGCGCCTTGCCAATTGCCAACAGAATCTTATTGACTTCTCGAAAGGGAAGGAATCGACACTGTACCCAACCCGGGAATCGGCTCCGGCTCCGAAATTATCAAGCCAACTCTAGAAAGAGGCTTTCATGTCCAAATCCGATTCTCGCTTGTTCTGACACTCGGAATAGGGGTAATTAGACCACCCAAGCCTCGATGGGTGTATAGCCGTCTACGTTCACAGGCTGCCAGGCTGTTCGCATTGTATGGGATCTGCCCGTTATTGGGTCTGTTTTTGACGACCCTGGAGGCGTTACCTCATATAAACAAACAATTTATATACTTGATCATCTGTAAGATGGCGTTGGTTTGATCGCTGGCCAAGCGAATGACGGCGGATCCTGCGCAATGCCAGAACTGAGGGAGAAAAGGATACTCCGGGACGACATCCCCCTGCGATTCTGATTCCCTTAGATTCACCAAGTACTTCACAGCCTCACGGTCATTCAGAGTAGGCCTAGCCGCTTCCAGATAAAGCTGCTCCCGGCAAAGAGTGCAGTGACTCCAGTATAGACGATCAAAGGCCCGTACCCACTGCCATAACCACCAATAGCTTCGCCCTTCCAGGTCATACCCTTAACGAGAGACTCGCTCAAGGGACCAGAAACTAGGTTTCCGATCCCTCGTCCGGCAGATAAGAGCCCAAATATCATTACTGGGTCAGTATAGCGCTGACCTTCGAGTTGGCCGGGCTTAGCAATGTCCCGCATGATCCCTGGCCATATCGACGTCCAGCATCCAGCGAATAGGCCGTACATCACGCAGAATGCATAGAGTACACCCAATGACGAGGAGAGACCCCAAACGAGAAGTGTGCCTGTGCTGGCCCCAATTGCCGAGATAACGATGCACGTCGTCGTTTGAACCTTGTCAGTCATGGTCCCCATCACGACGGAGCCGATCGTTGTAGAAATGTTGGCTAACATTAACGTCAACGCAGAAAAGAATGTGGAGGTGCCGAACGTGCTCCGGGCATATGACGGCAAGTAGATCCCCGGCAAGAAATAGCCAGTTGCCTGAACAATATTGGCGATCTGGTGAAGCAGAAAGCCCTTCGAAGTCACGAAACGGATGTTAAACGGTCGAAGGTTCGTCGTAGCCGAAGGTGGTAACCTGGGCTTTACGAAGAAGGATAGCGGAATCGCCAAGGCGGCCAAGATACCTGCCCAGATACGGAGGGCTGCAGCGAACCCATAGGATGTCAGAAGAACCTCGAAAAGCAAGGGCAGAACCACCCCTCCGAACCCACCCGCACTCCACATGATTCCGAAGGCCATCCCTTTACGCTGAACAAACCACTCGTCGACGTAGAGAACGCAAGGGCAATATGCAAAGCAGCCGCCAATCGCGAAGAGGACACCTTGAGTAAAGATGAGTTGAGTGACAGTTGTGCAAAGGGAGCTTAGGCAGATCGTAAGAGATGCCGCGAGAAGTCCCCCGAGCGTAAACCAGCGGGCCCATCTAGGACGAAGGCGGCATAAGGTCAAAACGAGAGGAGTGCCCAGGTACATTATTCCCTTTATCACCAGGTCAGATAATTGATAGAGAGGACATCACCGGGATGAACGAGAGCGGCCTGCATTACCAATGTCGATGTGCCAATAACAGCAATGTTACCGGCACCCAAGAACGGCTCATAACTGCTATAGTAATCCTGAAAGATGCCGAATGAGAAACCGAAGCCTGTGATGTCGTCTGTCAGATCCTCCCGCGTTTCATCATGCTATACAAACTAACCCCACTGCCATAACTGGTTAGCAACTGGCTGACCAACAATGGTTGAAACTGTAAGCGGCCAATTCGATTTTAGAGGTACTCACAACTAAAGCCTCAATCATCCAGCAAGCTGCCAGAAACAGCCATGCATCTTTGCCGCTGTCGACTGGTGGTAAGGAGAAATCTTGCCCTGGAGCATCCTCGCGGCTATTATGCAGAGCGACGGACCGTTCGCTCGTTGCGTTCAGAGAGCCGACGTTGAGATTATCTAACTGTACAGATGATCTAGTCATTGTTAGATTGAATGGTAAAGTGGACGTGGCATCGAGCAACACAAACCGTCCAAGTCGCGTACCACTCGGTGAAATACTTCGCATTCAATATGTAGGTCGGCAGGGTGCATTCCGGAATCGGCCCGGGCGTTCCGCTTTTCCTGTATTCGCGCGCCCTATCACCAATGGGGAACCCTGGGGGCCTCCTCGGCCTTGGCCTGTCGGCCTCGGAGTCGGATCGGAGAGACGTCATCAGACTGATGCCTATAATTCAGAAATGAACTGGCACAGCTGTTCAGAAGCGGCTCCATAGCCACGTAGAGGTCACTCTCCGTACCTCTAGATGGTCCGAAAGAAGACTTCTCGCCTCCGAGGAAGGCGTATTATCGCTCGTGGGTACAGAAACCAAACTAGATGAAACATGACTTCCGCGGGCTAGTTAACAACGGTGCATCAAGAAACCAGCAATGTGACCTAGACTACAGCTCTGACTTAAGGGCGCCACGGTAACGGTGAACGACGAGAGGATAATGGAAGTCTATATATGGTCTTGAGATTCGACTTTCGTTGCATTCTAATCTCTATGCACTCTAGCTGCAGTCTACACAGTTGGAATAGGGCTGCGATTGGGCAAGTAAACGACCTGCACTTGACTAACTATAAGCTGACCTGCAATGGATGATTCCCCTTGGCATTGAAAATAAATAAACCGGGTATCTCTTTTGTGCGTGAAAAGGGGTTGCCTTATCTTCTAAGACTATGTTTAACCTGATTATTCACGTTGTAAGGGAAAGCCATGCTCTAGAAGTTGTTGCGTTCTCCACCAGTTTGATGATACAGCTGGAAAGGTTGCATATCGGTGGTTATCAGGATGTGAATCGTAGCCCTATCTCACCCAGTTCGTAATGCCTCGAAAGATTGTGCTCCTTAAACCCTTGACGTGTGAAATACTCTTAGGAGGACCCGCTACGGCGATTGATAATTACATCATCATTTTGACTGCTCCGTGACAGACTTCTTGGATCCCGAACTCGGTCCTTTCGGCTGTATATTAATCCTTCTCATTACCGGGCCGTTTCCCATCAAGCCAGGAAGTGTCTCTATGCGGTGTTAAATGTTTACATGTGGATGTATGAACGGTGCGAATTACCTCCACATACGTTACCTTTCTGTAGGCCGTTGTCAAGTTATTGCATGGTATCGCCTATACCGCTTCCACCACATTTCTTCCTTCGTAGCTTTCCCTTGACACCAAGCCGTCCTGCCACTTCCTTTAACTAGAATTTTCCCGGGGGGGGGGGGGCATTTACTTATTGCTTGTTGGAGCCCTGGTTCTGATGTTAATG
>QJOA01000876.1:1216-22808 GCA_004155915.1 Monosporascus sp. CRB-9-2
TAGGTGCGCCGCCTGCCTTTGCCACCCCCCCCCCCCCCAAGAAAGCAGACTAACCACAGTTGACTTGCAGCTTCGTCGATTGTGTGCTCTATCTGACCATAGCTGCCATGACTCTGCGCGTCATGCCGCGGATGTCGTTGTACAAGACGACTGAGGAAGATGTCAAGTACGATCACGACCTGGCCACGGCTCAACCGAAAAGGGGAACTACTGGTATTTGGGCTACCATATCATGAATATTATCGTAGTTCGCCATAGGTAACCTTCATTCGTAATTTTCAAATAGTAAAAGCATACTGTCACCAATCTCCTTCGGTAACTGCTTCATTGCGTTTACAATTTCAATTCAGACCTACCTACCTGGCCTAATATCGGCCACCCGATTGTTGGAAAGCCGCGCCTCTTAGTATTGGTGACAGCTATCCAGTGCTCAGTCACCTGCACGGCACAAAGCGCACTACTCCTCTATTGCAATCCATTTCGATAGCTCGATGGTATACTATGGAAGAAATCCCCCTATTCATAGACTTATGTAGTCCATCCCGAATCCAACACCCTTGTCTATCCCTCTTCTCCTTCGTCCGTCATTATCCAAGCATCACTCTGCACAAGCCGTCGACTCGCCGGGCCTCCTTTTCGATGTCGGCTGATCCATGAACGAATGTATGGCCTATTAGTACATGTACTTGAACTCGGGGTTCAGATCTCCCATTTCGGTCTTCTCATACTCGGACAAACCGACGTCTCTCGCGGACTTCGCCCTCTTGCGGTTCTCCACCATGATCGAGATCAGGTAGAGGGTGCAGGCGATTATGCTGAGAATGGTGAAAGAGATGGCGATGGCATATCCCTTGACGAAGCGCGGCGCGTCGGTGCTGAGGAACGAGTACGTCGCGATGATCCCACCGATGTTGCCGAAGCCCACTTGCCACGCCGTTCCGATTCTGCAGCGCTCTAGTCAGCAGGATCTCATGTAAAAGGCGAATTACAAGAGGGCGTCCGAAGATGGTAAATCTCTCCAAAACGAAATAGAAATAGGTCTATCTTATGCGGGACATCGAGGGCCGGGAACGGACTGAGGGAATACTTACGATCGTCGGTGATGACCGCCCAGATTCATATTGAACCAGCAGACGATAATGGGCATGGCGCCATAGGTCCCCATCGTGACGAGGCAAAGTGCCGCGTACTGGATCCGAATATTGTCGTGGACGCTCAGGAGGATGCCGAAGCCGGCGATCGACAGGGCCAGCGGCGCAAGAGCGAAGGGCGCCCTCAGCTTGGTGGCGTCCGAGAGGGCGGCGATGAGAAGCGAGAAGCCAAAGGAGGCCGCCCAAGGCGGCACGGAGTGGAGCTGCGTCTGGATGGGATTGTAGCCGTACGTCGATATGATGGTCGGCGCGAAGTAGGCGTAGCCGTACGCCGGCATGATAAGCCCGAAGTACATGAAACCGCCCAGCCAAACCCGATGATCCTTCATGACGGTCAGGAAGTCCCTGAAGCTGACTTTCCTCTCTGCCGCATTGCGGCCGGTGTCGGCTTGCAGGCGCGCCTTAACGTAGGCCCTCTCTTCCTCGTTCAGCCACTTGGCCTGCTCCGGGCTGAGCCCGAGTCAGCAGAGTCGCCACCACGTTTAGATTAGGTAGGTGACTTACAAGGAAGGGAAGACGAAGAAGAAAAGCAGCGCGAACGCGCACGTGAGGATACCCTCGAGGATGAAGATCCATCTCCAGCCGTGATAGCCGTGGATGCCGTCCACTGGTCGACGAGTCAGTCTTGCCTCAGAATGCGCACGTTCATTCCAGTCGCAGAATTCTGCTAGCTTACTTACTCTTGCCTATCGCAGAAGCGAGGAGACCGCCGAATGCTCCGGCTAAGGAAGTCGAAGAGAAGAAAAGCGAGTACCGTTTTTGAGCCTCACTACAATAAGTACGAATTAGTAAACGCTCACATCAAATCATCGGCATCACATGGAAGGATCGGCGATCCTAGTCGTATCTCAGGGGTTTGTTTTCCGTGTTTCGACTAGACCAAGCAGTCGTTGCTCCCTGGAAAGGCAGAAAACGGGGCGAAATAATCTGGACTGCAACACACCTTCGCTTGTACCACATGCCTTCAATTACACTGTGTTAGCAGCAAGTGGTGGTTTGGTTTACGAAAACATGGGACAGTCACAGCCTCATTTAGTTTCAATATTAGTGAGTGACATACCGAGCAGGTAGAAGCAACCAGGAAACATCCCAGCCTCGAAAAGCCCTGAGCTGTTATCAAAAACAAGTCATATTTTGAATTTCGTCCTGATATCTCGAATCTTACTCGCAGTACCAATGTTGAGGATACTCTGGGGAATCATAAAAGTTGAAGGGGCTGTATAGTTCTAGGTCGAACGTATGAAAGCCAAATAGGAGACGCCTTATTACGGCAGCACCAGGACTAACCCCAGATCCTTGGAACTTTTATGACTTCCAGTATACCTCTTAACACAGCGACTGCGAGTCAACATTCGAAATCTCAAGAGGAAATTAAATATAACTCGTTTTTGATAACCGGTAGGTTAGCGATGGTTCTCTTTAGGTGACTCGAAGGCAAGTCGGGGTTTGGAAAGCGTATTCTAGCAGCTAAAGACGCGTGCCAAAGGTAAGAAGAAGCCCCGAAGAACACTTACCAAGGAAGAACCGGGTGGCTAGAAGACCGCCGTAGTTTTGAACAAAGCCCTGTAAGACTGATACAAGGCCGAACCCGAACATACAAGTTGGCAGCCATATTCTCGGTGAAAATCGCTTGAGAAGAATATTCGAAGGTACCTCAAAAAGGATATAAGGTACGAAAAAGATAGTCAAAGCTGGCATAAAGGATTCAGCAGGACTTCGCCTCCTCTCAGCCCCAAAGGTAACTTAGAGTATGGTGGATTTGATGACCTGAGAGCATCGGTGGTATCCGGACCACGAGAGGTAGTGCTTACCAGTGTTGTACTCGACGCCCTGGAGATTAAGGTCTTCCATGAGGTGAAAGGACCGCGCATTGGCGATGTTCACACGGTCGAGAAACGCCAGAAGATACAAGATGCACAGGAATGGGACCAGACGCCAGTCGATGCGCATCACCATCTTCCTCTCGGTCGTATGAGGCGGACAGCGGACATGAAGTTCATCATACTCGCCATCCGCAGTGCCTGGATGGTAAGTGTTATTCCCGACAATGTCTCCAACCCCATCCTTCTCCTCGGCGGAGCCCCCAGCTGTAATACAAAGTCAGCCCCGGTGAAGAATGAGGAGTGATCGCGGCTAGTTGAGCCCTTGGTAATGGTATTCGGCTTAAGCATTAGAAGGGTTTCACTTACAGGAACCCTTGGTAAACATATTTTGAAGCTCCTGGGATCAATTATTCTCAATCCTTCGTTTATAGAGGTAGAGGTCTCCGACTAGAAATGCTGGGAAGATATAGAAAGGCGGTAAATAGCGGAGAGCCTCAGTAAGCCGGTTTCCACCAGCGGCGCGGAGTAACTTGTCTGAGCTCCCTTCGGACCTCGCGGCTACAACTCATACGGGTATTCCTTGTTAGTTACCTCCACTGGACCACTACTGTATATGCCGTATGAGGCTAGAATGTAGACTCCAAAAGAAATTGTGTGGGATATACATTGCCATTTCGGGTAAGATCGATCTTCGTAATTCTGCGACAGCAGCAAGCACTGGCAAAACCGTCAGAGCATGTTTACTCTCATACAAAGTTGTATGAGATTCTACCTGATCCTACGGTGGACCCGGTAGAGGTAACTAACAAAGAATACGTAGTACTCCCTAGGAGTTGTAGCCGATACGTGACTCCGGATCTTGGCTAGCTTGGCTGATGCAACCCTCAAGGGCGCGAGGATTCAACTTCTCACAGCTCAATGAGAAGTCAGAGGTGAAACCGGAACAGCATTGAGATGGAACAAGCCCAGTATATCTAAAAGATAATTACAGGATATTGCCGGACGAGTTCAAAGGATGACAAGTAAACAAATTTTCGGGCGAATGCGGTCACCGATATCGCCAGCAGCTTTACTCAGTGCCGGTCAGGATTCGGGGGACAAAGGTGAATTTCTCCAGCGAGCTTTGCCTTATACGGAATAAAATTTTCTGGGGAATTAAGGGGTCCCACACTAAAGTTCTAATTGGATCTTTCAGTGAAAGCCTCCTGCCAGTTCAAGACTTGAGAAAGAGTAGTTAAGTCAGGTAACCAATCCTTACAAGTTGGCTGGTACCTCGGGTGCATTTAATCCTGAACGCTGTTATGAATTTAGACGGACTGAAAACGAAGCAATAGCCTCGGTTCAGAGCCTAATATCCCGCCTCCTCGAGTCGATGACCTTTTAGTCTTTAGATGTAGATAACTCGAGGGCTTAGTGAGAATGTCCCATCTCAGTCTCACTAACAAGTAAGCCCGTTACGATACAGTCATTCCGCCGCTCCGGTGGCTGGGTCTAGGACTGGCAGCTCCAAGAATCGATTGTAGACCTACCTATGTACCAAGCAAAGCAGCGTCAATACTTACATAGTTAAGCAATCCCGCCGCCATCACAAGTGCAGCATCTTTTGTGTATCGTTATGTGATATCAACATATGCAATAACTTTAAATAAAGGATATATGCTTAGTGGCATGGTTCCGTTTCAATCCGGCATTGTCGTGAGCTACGGTACTTTGAATCCGGCAGGTTAGCAGAAAGCGGATAGGTAAGCCCCTCCCGAGTCTTGGTGTCTTGGTCCGTCAGCCATCCGACCAGCCAAGGAACGATATGAATGGCCGGTTTGAGTCCACCTGTCGAACGTGATTGTTAGACAATGTTGGATTTGGGTCGGAAGACGCCCGGCAGTAGATGAATACTACTAAAATCCCAGCTCGGGGGCCCTTCATCAAGGATGGATGTACATATAAATTTCAATTGCAGCTCACCAAACTACACCCTTGAGACGATCAAAAACTGATCTTGGCTGAATTACCGTCGGACTTATCTAGAAAACGAGCAATCCCCGAGCGTGTCGGTTAGTGCGCACGCGAGACGATGAACCCAACGACCTTTCATTCCCGTAACGATTCAAATTAAGCGACCAGCTACGTATAAACTGTGAAGAAGCTGACGAAATGCATAACTCGAGTGGATCCGCTCTGGAAGTCGATGACTTCACAATCCATACCGTATTGTGCCGTTCTACGTACCAGGAAAGCATGTCGACATTTGGATTTCAAATGATGTTATCCGCTAGAAGTGTCCACAAGTACCTGCAGTAACCCTACCTACATAATACTTTAGTTCGCAAACTCGGAAATCTACGACTCAGGGGGCTCAGTCACCCCAAGGAAGAACTCAAATGAACCTAACTGGCCCAATATTACAGTCCTTGACAGGAAGTTACCGAGGGGAGATCTCCCATTCTAGTCCTAACGGCTGTTCGATGTGCAATACCTACTGAATAATCAGCTCTGCCTCATAACTCGCCAAAATCCCTTCTCCCTGTTGTAGTACTAGACATCCAGCACTGAGTATTGTCCCTTGCAAAGGGCTTTTAACACTGGGGCTCGTGCAGAGTACTCGGTAAGGAGAAACTGAGTACGCAATGGAAGTCGTGAACGCCTCTTCCGCCATATACGTCTACGCACTAACATCCACAATTCTTGATTTTCCTAAGGATGCATGTAAAATATCCCTCGCTAGCGCGGGGGCACAACTTCCAACTTTGGTAGGTACCTATGAGCATGAGGTAGGCTGGGTTTGCCCCTACATACATACGTGTAGACAGGTACATAAAGTAATCAAGTCAAAATGCAGGTGTGTCCTGGAGCTCTATCTGTACGTCCTATTTATTGTTCATGTACACCGAGGGATCCCCTTAACTTGCGGTCCCGTCGTGTACGTCTCCTACTCCTTGCCAAAAGAGATTTTGGTCGTGGATAGTATATTCCTTAAACTCCCTTGGACCCCTAGACCTACTACAGTTTCATTTTCAGGAACTGGCACGCCTAATCCACACTCGAGTTGATCCGACAGTTGTCCATTAAGCCTCTGCTAAACAGCGCTCTGCTCTGCTGTGAGGGAACCTAGCTGATTGACCTATACTTGAGTCGCTCACCGACGGCGCAGTAGTCTTCTAGCCTAGCATCATGAATCCCGGGAAGGCGCCAAATCCGCCCTTGGCCTCCGGCGCCGACTACGACACTGAGGCTGCGGTCCCCCGTGGCCTGTCGGCATGGTTCGGCGGACCTGGTGTGAGGATTGGTCCTCGCATAGCTCCCCTGATCGCGACGGGAATCCCCTCGAGCGAGTCGGACAGTGACCTCAGTAGCGAAGCGATTCTGGGCAAGCAGCTCGAGGCCGAGGCCGATTGCGCTATTCAGTATCGCACCTGTAGCTGGAGAAAGGTTCGTCCATTCTAATGAGCCACATCCATGCCCGCCCAAGCAGGAGCCAAGTCTCGGACAAGCATTTGCTAACGTCGCCGGTGGAGTTGATCAACAGACAGCCGCTTTGTTATTTTCCGAGTACATCTGTTTGGTAAGCCCTTAATTGCTTGCCCCTTTCTATGGAATCTGCGCGGATTGCCTCGCGTTGCTTCTCTTCCTATCGTAGCAGTTCGATTAAGGTTATGTTCAGGATTTTAAGCATTATGAATCATTCTAACCACTCGATTAGGCGATCATGTCCTTCCCATGGTCGTACAGCATCCTCGGCTTAGTCCCTGGGTAAGCTTTCTTGGCTTCTAGGCAGGTCTTGGCGATCTAATTAACAGCTCTCAGCCTCATCCTCACCGTCGTTCAAGCACTCCTAGTATTGTATACGTACGTTCTCACGCTTAACTGTAAGACTAAGAAACTAATTAGCAGTAGGTCCCTTATACTCTGGGAGTTCTGTCTCCGTCACCCCGAAGTTAGGGATGTCTGCGACATAGGGCAAATGCTTTTCTGGGGCAAGACGTGGGCATGGTACTTCACAGCTGTTATGTTTATTCTCAACAATACATTCATTCAGGTTTGTCATAACCCTACTGTTATGACTTCCAAGGTCTAATTCATCTTTAGGCACTCCATGTTCTAATCGGTGCCGAATACGTCAATACGATGGTGGGGCCTAACTCGAGCGTCGCCTGTCAGACAGTGGTCTTCGGCGTCATCACCACCATAATATGCTGGTTAGCGTCGCTGCCTCGCACGTTTGACATGCTGTCAAAACTCGGGACCGCCTCGGCTGTGTTCACGTTCATCTCTGTCGTCTTGGCTACCACATTTTCCGGCATCGAGGCTCATCCTGCCGGTTTCAATGCCGAGCCAACAGTTGATCCGGACACTGGTTCCCCATTACCATCAGGCAACCCAATCTTCACCGCCATTCCCGTCCCGGGAACGACATTTGTTGCTGGGCTCAATGCCTTTCTGAACATCAGTTACACCTTCATCGGGCAGATAACGCTGCCGAGCTTCATTGCTGAGATGCGGGACCCGAGAGATTTTCCCAAAGCTCTGTGGGCCTGTACGGTTCTCGAGATTATCGTCTTCAGCATCGTTGGCTCCATCATATACGTCTATACCGGTAACCAATACATGACAGCACCTGCTTTCGGATCACTGGAGACCCTCTATAAGAAGATATCATTCTCGTTCATGATACCTACGCTGATCTTCTTAGGTTGTCTATACGCTTCCGTCTCGGCCAGGTTCCTCTTCTTCCGTTTGTTCCAGAACTCCCGCCACAAGAATGAACACACTTGGGTTGGATGGGGGAGCTGGACTCTAATACTGCGTAAGCAACCTCTTCACTGGCAGAAATGTATCGTACTGACGGATTGGCTAGTCGTCCTCTGGATCGCCGCCTTCATCATTGCGAACGTGATCCCCTTCTTCAGCTCCCGTAAGTGTCCATCGCCTCTCAACCGAAACGGAGCTGTGCTAATATCTAAACGTTTCAAGTCCTATCCCTTATGTCGTCTCTCTTCGACTCGTTCTTCGGCTTTATCTTCTGGGGCCTTGCGTACTTCCGCATGCGTGAGGCAGATGGCCACATCTCCCTAATCAAGGATCGGACGGTGCGCGGCTGGCTCGAGGGCGTACTGAATGTCGTTATCATCTTGACGGGCTTCTTCTTCCTTACCGCCGGAACATACGTCAGCGTGCAAAGCATCATCGATCAATTCGAGTCAGGAAGCGTCGGCACTGTTTTTCAGTGCGCTAGTAACGGTATATAAGGTCGATATAACTGCCATACTGATTTCTTCAGACGTTTTTCTGCTTGGCGGAGGATGTCAGCAGGATACGTCGAGAGTCGCATGGCGATATATACGACAGCAGCGTAGGCACATGGGTGGAGAGGAAAGACGCGTACTACCATTCACGGATTGCCCTTTACCAACCCCCTTCTTCTGTTTTAGTTTGGATGAGGAATCCGGGATGGCCCCACTTGCAGCGAGAAGAGGAACACTTCGGAGGGGAAGAAAGTACATTTTCGAGACTATCATCAGATCGTAATGCGGCATAGAGAGGGATTCACTTAGAAAAAAACCCCCAAATCTAGCATCATAAGCCCGGGCTTGCATCCACTTGGATGCTGATCACCGGCCCGGTTCTCCTGATACCAGAAGGCGGCCGCTCTTTTACTCTTCCCATTCTCGGTTTCGGGCCCTTCTCGGCCTCACGTATTTGCCCGATTTTCTTTTATCTTATTAGTCTTGGCTGGCTTACATACGGTTTCTCTACCCGAGCTAACTATGTCTTAGAGGCCTTTATACCACAGCGCGAGAGGGTTCGGAATCGATGACATGTGGCGAACCTTCAGAGGGGGGATGCCGATGCAATCCCCCTTTAATCAGAACACAGGTGCGTAACGACCCAATGCCGGACCTCCCATTTTGAGTGGTTTCTATTATCCGCCGTTTTGGCCTCATCCCTGTCGCCCCATTCTTATGATACTTGCTCGCCTTGAGCCGCGGCTATATTCGGCTCGATGATGCTAGGTCGGTGCGTTGCAGGACTACCACGGCCGTAGGTTAATTACTTGCTGCTTCACCTACCTCATTCACCTTGGCGAATACATATGAGACATGAACTCAGCTCAGAATATAGCATGGGTATGGCATAGAGCTGGTTAGACATGCTTATTGTAGGTAACGGTATCGCTGTAGTTAAAAGGGCATATGGTTAATTGAGCTTCCATTACCCATCCGTTCACATACACCATGCAACCAAATTGGAACTCAAGAGAACGGGTTTAGATCATTTTTGATCTATCATTCATCATAACATCATTTGTGGTTTATCTAATAGTACACGGCATATCGAGCTCTCCTTTCCTCCCTTCTCTCTTCTTCATTTCCGCATCCCTGGAGGAGGCGAAGCCTCTTAGTAGTTCTCTGACTCCCGGGAGGCCTGCACGACGCTCTCGGGCGGCTCGTTGCCCTCGGCCGAGATGCTTCCCGGCACGCTCTCGGGCGTGTAGTACTCGGAGCCCTTGACGTGGTCCTTCTTGGGGTTGCGCTTTGTGCCCGCGATGTTGGACTCGACAGCCTCGCGGCCCTGGTGCAGCGGGTCCTCGCCAGACTGGCCGAACGACGCCGCCTGCACGCCCGCCCGGTCATTGCCCGGCCGCCGGTTGTCCGCCGGGTCCAGCTCGTGCTCGTTGTAGCCACCAAAGTCGCGCTGCTGCCGCGCCAGCTTCTCCTGCGGGCCGCTGCCGACGCCCTTCTCAAAGTGCTCGCCGCGGGTTTGTCTGCCGTGCGTGTTAGTATTTTATGTTCTTGCTTTTCTTTCCTTTTTGGAGAAGGGGGAAATTTTGGGGGGAACTATACTCACCGGCCACGTGCGTCCGTCTCGCCACCCTCGGAGGGAGGGATTCGCTTGTTATAGCTGGCGTTCGTGGAGAGCTCCGTGTCGTACTTGACCTCGGCGCCGGGGAACTTGTTCTCTACCCTCGGGTCGACGCCGGCCTCGTCGGACCGCGTGCCTCTGCCGGCGCCCGTCTTAGCCTCGTAGGTGTTGAGGTCTTGCTCGGCCTGCTCGGCGATGTTTCGCAGGTTCTCCGAAGTAGGTGCCATCTTTAACTAGTTGTTTGTGATTATGTGTATATGCGTGGACAATTGGTGGTTTTGGAGGAGTGTGGATTCGATTTACGTGGTTGTAGAAAGTCGAATTAGGTATGGATATGGCATTTCCTCTTGATGACAATTGGAGGTGTGAAAGAGCGCCTGCCCTCTTATATTCCAGCGCGAACGTCGTTGCCGGGGGTTAACCTTCCCTTCTGTCTGTGTCCACGTCATTACGTCATAGCATGATCGGGGTTCTGAGCTCACCATGAAATCACGGACCCGCCTTTTGACTTTCCTCAGGGACCAAAACTCCTGTGGGGCAGTTGGGGCCGCAGACTGCTATTAAAACTGTTACGGTATTGCATGAGCCCTGATCCCCGTGGGATATGGAGTTTCCAGCCTTCCAGGGTTACCGGATACCGAGGTAGAACCTTTATGATCTCATGCCGCCGCGATCGACGACCGTGCCAGTTGCTGGCCGCTGCGCAATGCTACGACATTTTATTGGAGCGGTGACTTACTACATTCTACGCGATTCCGTCGAGAGGAAGTCGACATCAGAAGGGACCTGGACCGAGACTGACATGAGCCCTAGCCCTACGTACTCGTATGTACGAGACCCCCCTCCACCCGGGTCAATCATGACGCCCCTCGTCGACGTCAACCGCACTCTCGGGGACTATTTCGATGTTAACTTAGGAGGTGAGCCCTCATGCAGATCATTGCTAACGTCTCATGAGTCTGTCCGCTGGTGCCTCGTAAGGGTAACGATGGCCCTCGTTAGAAATGCCTGCCCCACGTCTGATTTGTTGAACTCCCCGGCGCAAGGTAAGCTGCGCTTTTTAAAGCACCCAATATCGATACAGGCTCGAGGTCTTCGGCTAGCGGGTTGCGAGCTCTTGGTGAAGAGAACAGTTCGGTATCTATATTATTCGTAAAAAGTGGGAAGCTGATGATACATGGTCAGCCATGTAGTCACATCGTATTAATTGCGCATACCGTGAGCCTCTACGCTTGATGTCTGATGGATGACTCGGGTTACACACAGCAGCATATTGAGGCATCTCTACAGTCGCTCATATAGCTTACGAGTGAGAGCTAACCGTCGATGGCCTAGGGGTGTTTCTTTATAAGTATATCCTATTTACGTAACTAGTCTTAGGGGTTGCCATTCAAAGGAGGACAGACCTAATCTCAATATCAACTCGTCTCATGGACAAGGGGGTTGCCGGCATACAATATTATGTCCCCTATGAGAATCTCAACAAGCGCGCATTTTCTGTGATATTGCGCAAGCGGTACCAACCGAGATTCGTTTCAAGTCGACGATGGGCCAGCAACGGGTTTTGTACCTGACCCGACCTGCATCGCGCCACTATAGACGCCTTGGCTAGGGGCCGGGAAACCGTCTCTCGGCTTGCGAGCCCGATGCATATGCCATACCCACTGATGAAGGCCCAGGCCCTCGCAAACGAATACCGCCCGTAGCGTTGCATTGATCGTCGTGATACACACATTGTGTCACGTCGCGGCCGTCTGAACGCCCGGATACCTTTTACCCATTCTTCCCTCATACGGCCGGAAAAGGGGCCCGGGAACCGTCAGTTGTCCGTGAAGGGCCGAGACCGGGATGACTGGCATCAGATACATGTACCTTATGGGATACGCTCCACTTGATACCGATTCATGTTAGTCAGCGGCGCATAGGCTCAACATGGGCCTGGGGTACCGCCACGGGAGGTTTTGTCTACCACAGTCTCGTCATGACTGCCTCGATTCCGGGAAGGGGCGGCAATGCTAGTTGCTTCTTACAAACATTGTGTCAAATATGATGTTGGAGAGCTACTTGACCTGCGGGAATCTATTTCACTCTCGAGAGTCCCTTCCAGGATCGTCATCATATAGTCAGTCGGGTTTCCCACCTCGGGCCCTTCGGCCGAACAGACAAGCTCCGGTGTGTTCACGCTCAGCGTCAACACCTTCCCCGCGAAGGTACTCCTTTGGTTCACGGCATGACTATGCACAATGTCTCCATGGCATAATGACACTTCCGTCCTAATCGATACCAGAATCATGTAGACCTGTGCCGGACGCCTGCTCCTGCGCATTATCTAGCAATCTTACACGAGATGTCCAAGGATAAGACATAGTCACATCTTCACTTCCGGATTCTCACTCCTCTCTTCTGGAATGCGCGAACCTTTTTTTGGAGAGCGCCACTCATGATACCTATTCAAACCTACTCGCGAGAGGTTCTGAATTTAATTCCTTATCGTGGTAAATGGGCCGCAAGAGTATTGCCATTGGAACAATGCGGGTATTGCTATACCTATTACAGCCCTTCCCGAAACTCGCGATATCCTTAAATAGAACTCCCTGGAGGAGCTTTGTGTGACCCTTCGGCATATGCGTCCCAAGAGTGCCGCAGCAAACAGCCGAGGGCTAGAGACGGTTGGGTGCACCTGGTGGCTGGCTGGAAACAGGACCTAGATCTCGAGCCATTCCGAAGCATATGCACGATAACCCAGCTGCCGGGAACCGGGGATCAGTTGCGGCCATTTTGGCTAAAGGGGTACTACGCGAGCAGCACACCCGCGACTTAGCACATGGGCCCCCTGGTGCCGCAGTCTACCTCTGGTCGGCACGGTGGGGATGCCGGTGAAACACAACGATAACATGTCCCCATCCCGAATGTGACGACGCAGGGGCATTCCGCATGCGGCTGCTGCGTACATATGGCCGACGTTACCTGGCCTCGCTGCTAGATCCAGTAGGTGGCCTTGCTCCACGTACGACAGACGAATTGGAGTATACGGTGAACGGGTCGCACCAAATCGAAGCTTCTTCGATGCAGCCTCCCGCCCGGGAGCTCAGCGGTGCCGACCGAGCCTAGTAGAAGCTATTGCTCCAGCCGTCGGCAGAGAAAATGGCGCTTGAAACGGTCTGGTTTTAGCACCTGTTGCCCCGACAATAAATGCTGAGTTTGGGCCAGCCCAGATCGTCCTTGACCGCGGCGGGAATCTTGTGGATGGGTGTAGGGCTGCGAGCTGCGTAGTATCAGCACGTCCGGAGAGCAAGCAGGGGTGGAACGTTAGCAGCATGCCATCTGATTTCTTTGATTATCCTTGAGAAAAGGCAGTCAGATATTCGGACAGTTCGTCCGTCGGCGCCCGGCGTGTCCCTCTACATAGACGGGGATGGCAGGTTGAAGCCGCTGACCTACATTGCGATTTAGGATATTAGCCACAGTCTCGTCACGTTGTCCGGCAGCGAATTCGGATATAGCGAGATCAGGAATGCGGCTGTGGCTCGTCTCGAGTTTGCAAAAGGCCAGTTGGCCTGGTAATTTTCAAGTTTCATCAAACGGCTAAGTCAGCTTCAGATGCCGCTCAGAATAATAATATCAAGCTGCCACCATTTCTCGGGCAAGCGAGGGCAGAGGCGGCCGGGCTACAACATGGTCGACCTGCAAGGCTTGCAGGTTGTTTGGGCGCAACGGGCCGTTCCTCCGAGATCGTCAAAAGCAACCCGACAACTCAGCAAGTCGTCAGCAAGCTGCGGTACTTTGCAGGTCATCCAGAGTCCAGTTACCAATATGCCGCAGCGGGGACAAATGATATATCGAATAGCAGTACCAAAGATGAAATGCCGTGGCACCAGAAGTTCATTGGTTTACCGTTCAGTGATGTGGTTCGTCGAATATTTGATCGCAGCGGGCGGGGAAGCGGACTGGGCCGAAGGGAGTTTATTGAAATTATGAACTCAGCGAATACAACTACGAATCGGTGCTTAAGCTACAAGGAAGAGAAATTAGTCGACAAAGTAGGGAAACTGGCGGCGAACATAGTCTCCAAGATGTGGCACTGACTTCGACCTCAGAGACTTCGTGTACCTATAGTAATAAGTTGCCGAGCATCGCCGACCTCTGGAGCAGTGAGTCAATAGGCATACAGTGGTTGCTGGAAAACATGCAAGGCAGTGGAGGGTAAGCGCCGTTGAAACGCCGTTGAAATATCTTGAGTTGTCAGGTAGCCAACCACTCATGACGACAGTCCGTGCATGAGAACCTGGAAAAATGAGGTCTTCCGCAGGGGTCACGTAGCCAGGCTGCCAGGACCCTATTGAGCCGGAATCTGTTGGCGCTTGGCCAGGTATACTCCGTCCGGGTTCTTGGGCACGTCAGCTGCAGCGATGTAACCTGAGAAAGGGGGGTACGTTATTTCAGTAACCACGGGTCGCCTCACAGTTGTGGCATCGAACCAAGCCGAAGGAGTAGAGAACGTCCGAAAGTTGAAGTCACTAGGCGTGAACCCACCGTGCATTGTTCGGGTTTTCAGATACAGATCGCGCGGCCGCAGCCCGACTGGTACTCTTAAGCACCCTCGATAAAGTCATGGGTTATTGTTTTGATCCGCGTGTTCAGAAGCCTGTCTCTCTTGGGTTGGAGGCGCGATTCAGTGATCCGGGGTTTCTGTTTGATCACGTAAGTCTAGGGGATCATCAGCCAACGTCAAGCCGCCAAAGAACCTCCCCAATGGGCCATAACGAGTCAGTAAGCCATAAAGTGCAGACAGGCTAGAGGTTGATGCCCGAAACAGTGGTTGACGGGAATATGCTTCTTATCTCGGGATGCATTGTCCAATGCGAGCATTAGCTGTAGGGCTCGTACACGTTCCAGGACGTCCAGGGGGACTTTGACTCGGCAGAGCGATGGTACAAGATAGGGTTCCTCGCAATAGGTATAACACATTGTAGGACTCGGCACCTGGTTCCCTAGCTGATCGCATAGGTGGGTAGATAGGTATGCAGTACGAGATGAGCCTGCAATCGACCGAGAAACCCTTGCCCGGCAAAGCTGCATAGCGCGAAGGAAGATGGAGTGTTTATAAAGTGAGAACTCAGTCATCACTTGTCGACTGAATTTCGTGCGTCAAGTCGGGAATGTAAACGGAGTAAAATGACCCCGAAGGCCAGGGCAAAAATTAGATGTACGTACCTAGACCTATGTAAGCCCTGCTGTTCCTATATATACGGACTTGGACGCCTGATTGCATCGTCATCGTCCACTAGAAAACCGTAGATTTCCAGGCACATGTAGTTCTGCGACGCCTCGGCTTCACACGAATAATGATGGGGTAGTGAATAGGTATCCAATAACATGCGGCCTTATTCAGACGAAGCTCTACGTACCGACCATATCACTATCAGATGCTGCTGTGCTTGTGTACCGTAACTCGTGAGTGGAAACAGGGGCTATAAAATTTGTACCTTAGTAAGAGCTTCTCCTTCATTGGCCGGGCGCTATAATGACAATGGACGAGGATAATAAAGCTTGCCTATGTATCCCTTAACCTGAGTGTTGCCAACTCCGAAGCATCGACTAGTCGTTTTCGAATAGGGGGCGAAATCTATCGACTTCGCGCGGCGCGGCGTCCGGAGTATGTTAGTAAGAGCCGAGATGAAGAGGACTACCTGGTAGCTAGAATGTGGTATTGATGTTAAGAAAGCAGAAGCAGCAGGCAGCGGATGCTGCCGATGGGTTGCAGCGAATGCGCGGGAAGGTCTGTAACAACTGATTACTCGCTGCAATCACCCACAGATTCCCCACGGACCAACAAATGGCGAGTCCGAATGGGTGACGAATTGACTAGTGCTAGGTGATAACCAAGTCACGTACCTATTGAAAAGGTCCTATACGGAGCACTAAGTTCTCCATATCGGTAGAGGCCAACGATACAACTTTGCAGCGTCGTCGTCTGCACACTGCAGAGCGCGATATCTATCTATTAGTAAGCGGCGCTCTCGTTGAGCCTACTGGTTAGAGTACCTACCTTAGCCTGGGGTTGCGGAAAGGGCTGAAGGGAAAACCTGGAATTGGGGTCGCAGTGGTGGGTTGAACAGACACACAATCCTAGGCAGATCCGCGCTACCACTCTAACTTTATCGCCCGTGACATGGGCCAGGGTTCCTTGTCCTTCAGTCCAATGCCAAGTCGCGGCAAGGTGGGAGACATCATATGTGGCCCTCCGTATGCACAGAGAGAGTCATTCCAGTCCTGGCGACACATGTGTAGCAGCGCTCCGGGCGCGATCCTTTTGAAAAGCAACATCTCCCGAGGCAGCCAAGGCAACCCTTTACATCACGCATCTACCCGTTCTGTCAGCTATCTCACCTACAATACGCTATAGATGTTTATACCCGGATTGGAGGTTGCCTCGCTAAGAAAGCTCACAATCTCGCCTATAAGATAAGTTCCAATTATCCGGTGGACTTCTTTCACACCCACAGACCTTTTAAAAGTTGAGAAAAAGCGGCTAAGACAAAAAGATGAGCGCCACAGCAGACCCTGTTCAGGAACGATATCCCCGCGTGGTTGGCGTACCAAAGTTGGATGAACTCTGGCTCGGCATAACGCCTAGGGGGACTGTGTATGGCACACAGACTTGTTATGTTGGATGAGGGACGATCATTGCATCGCGAGCGACAGAGCAATGAACATGACAATTCACTTTGTTCAGTGAAACGGTCTGGAAACGGCATTACTCTCAAGTCGAAGTAATTGGACCGGGAGACGTCGTCTTAAGCGCGTTAGCGGCAGATGCGAAGACGGCTGGCTGCCCCTCGAGGTTCCAATAGGCACATACTTGATTTTCGTCACTGAACCAGCTCAATCCATGGATCTCCAAGCAGTCTGACATATCGACGCTCCTGTATAAGACCTTATTCTGTATTAGCCGAAACGCGAGGAGACGCAGTTCATACGAAGTACGCATGACTTTGAGGCATAGGGTATTTTATGTTTAAGTGCATAGGTCGAGTTTGATGCTTCGTAACGCTGAAAAAAGGGGGGAGGGAATGGACAGGGACGAAACTGGGTTGGATGGGGAACTGTGCGGGCAATTGATTTCCGCTCTACTTCCGCCAATCCCGCTCCATACTGTAGAAATCCCCAGATCCCCGTTTCCCTCGGCATACTGTACGTAATAAACCGCACTGACTGGTGCACTTCTACGTAGCGCATGCATTGCGTTGGGGACACACTACATATCAAGTAGATAGATGTATAATATACCTATCAGGTAAATGCTGCCTTGCTGAATACCATCGAGGTTCAAAGCTGGAGAAAGACTGGAACCTCACGGCTACATGCAAGTTAGAGATCCGGGAATTAAATGGGTCCAGATACTCGGGTTTCACCTTGAAGAGGAATTTGAAAGGTCAAGGGCCTCGGGGCAACAGACTTCGCTTCCACTAGTGCCAGTGATAGTGCGAACAAATCTTACCCGTTTTCTGGGTTAATGGGTTAGGCTCTCTGCAATATACCTGGGTAAACAATTTTATCCACGCCACAGTCCCTGGCTGCCCGGGTTATTATTATGCGATTCTTTATGGGTTCCAATCACCCTCGAATATAAGTGTTGGGATGGTATCTGTAGGCACGTAGTTGTGCATATCCTGGCACACACCTACACACAGACATATGTAGGACTACTGCCGTAACTGCTACCTGGCATGTACATGTATCGAGCAGACCCGTATAAATGTTTGTTCCGTCCAACTTCCAATGGACGAGACCCACCGCGTTACCTACCGTCCATACCAGTTGGCTCCCGTACTGTATTGTACCCAGCCGAATACATATAGGTAGCCTCTGTGTTGCAGGGTTCTCTCCATACATACATATGTTATTACCAAGAGGCTGTACGTGGAGGATCCTGCATAGACGATATGGTACCCCAGGTATAGGTAGTACTCACCTGCGCATATATACCGTAGCGGCACAACTCAATGCTGTTGGAAGGTAAAGTAAAATTACGCCGCACTGAACGCGCGACAACTTACCTTCGTTTACTTCCAACAATCAGATGACACAAAGCACTGCATCTCCCAGTCTTCTGGTAGCAATCAAGCTCTATATCTATGAGATGTAACACAAAACCTTCCTCAACACCATGCTGGAATCCTTGCCATTAATGTCGAATCAATTTAACAAATGGACATATGTTCCTTAAGTACCTAGTAGCGTCCAATTACCTTGGAGAGGTACCTAGACCCCTCCCTCCTGTCGCCCGCCATCAATGTTGGGCTTTCTTATCCCTCCTTCTCCTACCTACTACTACACATAGTGCCTACCGATTCGCCTCTGGAGATATCATCTCGTAAGCTCCTTTTTATCACCACCCTCCGGTCACGACCTCCATCTGCGATAATACTTGCTGTCCGCTCCGAGCGGCCGATGTCTGGGACTCGGCGACCCCACGCTCATAGGCGAGAGAACGCGAACCTCAAACTGGAACAAATATAGCGCCAGGAAAGCCAAAAACGCACAACGACGTATCCACACCATTGTGAAATCTCTTTAGCGCTCTGCTGTGAACAAGGATACTCCCAGCACGCCTCGTCCCGTCCCTTTCCTCTCACGCCCACGCATCCACACATATGTAGGTAGACAGCCGATACCAACACCCGGGCCTTTCCCAGATCGCTTTCCGCGACTTCGTTTTTCAGGGTGACCATTCAGCTTTACAGATCTTCACCTGCGTACCTTCACCGGTCTGAACTTAGCTCATTCTAGGTTGAGGTGGCTTCGTGCCTCGTTACCTATTTCACCGCGGGCGCGGGGAGCCATCCCCCGTCGTTAGCATTTATGTCTTAGCTCTATTTGGCTTTCCACTTTAGTCATAAATATCTTGCCCTGGACCTCTGAGAATACGGTAATACCTGTGAGCCTGACAAGGTTCCCGCTACACGTCTCGGCCGTGAACTAATTCTCGGACAAGAACGGTCCTGTCCCAAATATTGTCTTTCGGCACCCCTTGCTCCAACGCGGTGTCAGTTACAGCCGGCAAAAAGCAGAACTGGCAGCGACCTTCATGATAACATAATATTAATATGTTGAGCATCATGTCCAGGCCACCGCTCAGCCCGTGGATGCAGGAGCCCTTACAACCCCGGCACATACCACCTCATTATCCTCAAGACTATCAGACTCGTGATCCCCCTTTGCGTTTGCCACCACCCTCTAGCCTGGTAGGCGGAGCCAGTTCGACTGAGGCGTTATCCAGGGGACGGGAACCGACGCATACGCACAATCGATATTCAGATCAATACGCAGCTTCAGCTCTCGGCAGCCGCTTTACTGCTCCAGAGCCGGATTCAAGCAGCAGACGGCAGCCGGATTTAGGTACACGTCTCTCATCTACGCATTCCCCCACGGCTGAAGATGGCTCGGGTAGCATGCCGGAATCTATGGGCCCACCTAAAGATTTCGCAAGAGAACAACCCTCTTCGCGCCTCCTGCAATTTCAGTGTCATTCCCAACAGAATCAGGACCTATCCAGTGACGGACCATATCCTCAAAATTACGCGAGAAGGTTGCCGCCAGGATATCCAGCTCGAGACGCCCGCCTCGAGCAGCCTCACCAGGCGATGCTACCTCCTCGTTTTCCCCAAGCTACTCAAGATGAACAACATCGTGAGCCTGGGCGGATGAGCATATACGGCCTCCTGAGTAGTGATAATTCCCGGACCAAAATTTCGACATCTTCCAAGGCGCCGGTTCGGCAACATCCGAGCTCGCTCGCCGCGCGCGGCTCCAAATACAAGATCAAGATTCGCCAGCAGCCCGTTGCCGCGAGATCTTGCGGTTTTGGCGAAAGAGACCGCAGAGTGATTGACCCTCCTCCCATCCTGCAGATGATCATCGAAGATCCAAACGCGTCGCATAAGGATATCAGCACTCTAATTCGGTACCCCTATGCGGTGATACACTGCACAATTTGGAGCGAGGATGGGACTGAAGACTGCTCGGCAATGCCAGAGGAGTATCGGTCTACTCGGAGACTGATGGGGACGACAGTGTCGTCGCCCTTTGTAGGGCAGGACGAGAACAACGAGGAGGGTTGCTTCTTTTGCTTCCCAGACCTATCCTGCCGGACACCGGGGACGTTCAGGTTGAAGTTTGCGCTGGTAGTTCTTGATCCGGTCGCCGGGAACGGGATGAAGACACCCCTCGCCGCCACCGTAATGAGCGAAGCTTTCAAGGTCTACAACGCCAAGGACTTTCCCGGGATGCAAGCCAGCACGGCCCTTACTAAGAGGTTAAAGGAGCAGGGCTGCCTCATTTCGATCAAGAAGGGGAATGAAAGGATCAGCTCTACCCACGCCCGAGATAGCGGTGACGAAGAAGACGATGACGATGAGGAGGAGGCGACGAGCGGGAGGCAACGCGCAGCGAAGCGAGCGCGGAGGGCCTGATGGTCAACGGAGGCAAATCTAATCACGGAGCTCGGAAACCATCGGTTTAACCTTGTGGATCCAACATTTCGGCCGTCAAGGTCGGGCCAAGAGCATTCATGCACACCTTCTATGCGAAGGATAAATCGTGTGCGAGAAAGGAAACGGCGTGGCAAGGGAGGATTTGCTTTTCAGGATGATGTCTTGGTTCATCTTGGACGAACGGATGGAGGAAGACAGATTACGGTCGCTTACTAGAGTGTGCCTAACTGATTTCGAAGCCGACAATTCTTTTTGCGAATGCTGTTAAATACCCCGAATATCACAACGTTTCTAGACCTGCACCTCTACATGTAGAATAGATGTAGAACGCTGAAGAACATGCCTATCTTTCTATCTTTGTACCGGGACGAAGCGAGCCGGATCAGACGAGCTGCTTAGGTTCGAGGAGATGAAGCTCGTCTGGCTTTCATTGGCGTGCATGGAGAGTCCATAGAGAAGTCGCGGTGCAGCACCTGGGCTGTGCCCTATTTGGTACCTTGGCTGCTTACCTGGTTATAGGGATGAGCAAGCAGGGAATATCAGCGATGAAATATGGCCTATGCCCATTCGATGCCAGGCGACTACTGTGGCGGTCAAGTACACACATAGCCAGCCCGTCTGGACGTTTAGTAACGGGACACCAGGATAGCTACCTACCTAGGGGTGCCTACCCTCTTCCACATCTTCGTGCTACGTTTATGTCTGCCTAGGTAAGTACATATACCGGTTGAGCGGCCCTGCCTAGTCATATATACACGGCGGCGAGCTAATCAAGTGATATAACATCAACTATACGAGGGGCCTAGCCAAAGGTAGGGGGCAGAAAAGGTTAATCTCGTCGACATCGTTGTAGGGTGCGTGTTATGGTTCCGAGACGGCCGACGGCTAGGTAGGGTTCATTACGTACGTCGAACCCTTTCGACAGCATATCTCTCTATCAGGCTTTTTACTGGATGCCTATCCCCGAGCGGAGCGGCAGTCGGCTCCGGGGGAGTTGCGGGACGCGCTTACGGACGAAGATCGACCGAGACTAGAACATGATTATCGGCGGCGGGCCGATAGCGGGTGCCGCGATCCACTTCACGGCGTCGCTCGTCAACGAGAGAACCCTTCCAGGGTGGGATTGGTCTCGCTGGTAGCCTGTAATCGGTTTTCCGCTCTCCGCACACAGAGGCTTTCCGACGTCGGCGACACCGTCGTCTGTCGTCAAAATTGTTTGCCGATGCCTCGGTTTGCGGGGGGGGGGGGGGGGGGGGGGGGGTAA
>QJOA01000877.1:0-22806 GCA_004155915.1 Monosporascus sp. CRB-9-2
TGGTTGGTTAAACAACCTTGGAAACTTGCTTGGCAGCCGATTCGAACGGACCGGTTCGATAGACGATCTTAACCGTGCTGTCGACATTGCGGATATGGCAGTAAATGCTACACCTCAAGACCACCCCGATCGAGCTGCCATGTTAAACAACCTTGGAAATTGGTTTGGCAGGCGATTCGAACGGACCGGTTCGATAGACGATCTTAACCGTACTGTCGACGTTACGGGTATGGCAGTAGACGCCATACCTTAAGACCACCCTAATCGAGCTGGCATGTTAAATAATTTTGGAAGCTGGTTTGGCAGCCGATTTAAACGGACCGGTTTAATGGACGATTTTAACCGTAGGCTTACTTCGTATAAAAAGGGTTGGCGTTGTTATACCGCTCCCTTATCCATCCGTATTCGTTTTGCTCGAAACGTTGCTGGCATTTTTGCCTCGCAGGCAAATTGGAAAGAATCGAGTTTATTGCTGCAGGAAGCCGTAAACCTCCTTTTTACCGTAAGCCTACAATTATTAAAACATACCGACAAGCAGTACATGTTCGCAGATTTCGCCGGCTTGGCTTTTATGGCGGCGGCCATTGCTTTAAATTCAGAAAAGGAGGCCTATCACGCCCTGCAGCTCCTCGAGTTCGGTCGCGGCGTTATTGCTGGTCTGCTAATAGAGATGCGCAGCGATATTTCTGATCTTTAATAGCAGCACCCTGGTCTGGCAGACGAATTCACATCCCTTCGAGACGAGCTGGACGCGCCAACGGACAGAACCTTTCCGATTTCTACCGACGACATATTATCTTGGGAATCGCAAGCGAAACGACGGCGTAAAGCGGACCAGAATTTTAACGAGCTTATTACGCGGATTCGCGCTCAGCCTGGATTCCACAACTTCCTTCTTCCGCCGACCGCAAAAAAGTTGATGGCTGCTGCAAATCCGGACCCTATTATCGCCGTTAATCTAAGCTCTTACCGCTATAATGCATTCCTTATTAGGCGCGATCGGATTAAGGTGCTGGAATTACCCGGTCTGACACTGGGAGAAGTGCAAGAACGTACTCGAAATTTACAATTATCTCGTCTAACAACCTCTTTCTTACCACTGCTCGAATGGCTCTGGGATGTTGTCGCGCGGCCAAGTCTAGACGCGCTCGGGTTTGGGGACACCGTCTCCGACGACAATTGGCCTCGTATTTGGTGGGTTCCTACCGGACTTCTTAGCCAGCTACCACTTCATGCAGCGGGGCGCTATGCTCTAGGATCGGCTGAAACAGTCCTGGACCGAGTCATATCGTCGTACGCATCGTCCGTCAAGGCATTAATATATGGGCGCCGACTCCATGTTCGAAAACCCGCCAGCCCCCCGTCTAACCATGCTCTCCTGGTTGCCATGCACGAAACAAGAGGCTTATCCGCGAATGGAATCCTTCCATTTGCTGCCGCCGAAGTGAAGATGTTGAACAACTTTTGCCCAGAGCTCCAGTTAAAGCCAATCATACCGACACCACGTAAAAAGGACGTCCTCAAACACCTGCGGACATGTAAAATATTCCACTTTGCCGGCTACGGGCAGTCAGATCCAATGGAGCCTTCGCAAAGCTATTTGCTCCTCGAAGATTAGAAAAGCAACCCGCTAACTGTAGGAAATCTCCGTAACCGCAGATTCCAAGATAACCTACCGTTTCTTGGGTATCTTTCAGCTTGCTTAACGGGAGCAAACGAGGTAGCCAGACTCGCAGACGAGGGAATCCATCTCGTCAGCGCCTTCCAACTCGCAGGTTTCCGACATGTTGTGGGAACGCTTTGGGAAGTATCGGACAAGCACTGTGTTGACGTAGCGAGAGTTTTGTACGAGACATTACGGGACGAGGGGATGACGGACGCGGCGGTTTGCCGAGGGCTCCATCGAGCCGTTAGAGCGCTGCGTAACGGACGGGTGGGGATGGAAGGGAAGGGGAGAAATGCCAAGTTGCTGGGTATGGGGACTCAGGCAAGAGGGCTGACGAATCCTTACTGGGTTCCTTACGTCCACTTTGGTGTTTGAGCGGCGAACAGTTTTATTTGCACCTTAGAACTTGCTAAAATAGACAGGATAATGAGCGTTTTTTGAGATAAGTCTAGCTGTCTATCTAGGTGGCAGAGATGCCTATATATACACAACACTGACAAGAGCCATGTTACTGTACTTGTCCGCAAGACCTTGACCCTCATTTCAACAAGAAAGACACCGTCTTTGACGGAAAGACCATGGGGAAAATACGAAAGGGCATTCATTTTATGAACAGACAAGGAATTCTCATTCGGGACGTAAGGTCAGATAATTATCAGGGTGATCTTTTGGTCGATTTGGGCTTTGCCTGGACCAAGCCGCATTGCATTTTGGATAATGCACCACAACATTTAGTGGCGGAGTGGGAAGAGACAGATAGAGTGATGTTTGATGATATGGCTAGAGAAGAAGGTCTCAGACTTGAGGTGAGGGCAATGCCCAACACTAAATATCTAAAACAACTGAGACCAAGAAGAGCAGGAGGGAGACGCGCTTTTCGGTAGCTCTGGTCGTCGGCGTCGGCGCCGTGTACGCTACCGTCGCCGGTAGTCAGCGTCGCTGGGCGTCGTAGCATGGCCGGATGCGGGCGCGGGAGGCTTATTGCTCTCGACGTCGAAGTTAATTCCAAGACATGTTGACGACGGCGGTTTGCGATGGCTAACAGCGAACGGGCCAAGGAACAGACAGCCACAGATTGGACAAGGAATGGTGATATAAGCATTAGCATGCTGGACAGTTCTTTGCGAGTGGATTCAGTCGAGCTTCAGATGTGGAAGATCGTTACGTGCAAAGGAGGTTTGGGCTGCCTGTGCCATGACTGGCAAGTGGTCCCAGGCCGCCCTGTTACATGCTGGAGCCTGGTCACAGTTGGATCCAGCCGTCCTTGTGGTGTGGCTTTATTGTACCCTGACAGCTCGGACACTGCTTGGTGTAGTCTCGGATATCGTTCGCCATGTTCTCCCAGTGGAACTTCCTAGTCATCAGTTCCATTATGCGAATATATCCCATATGTCCCGCTTTCGGACTTTCGCAAAGCGTCCTGCGACGAGCCTATCCCGATAGTGTAAGACCCCATTTGGGTCTAAGAAATATCCTCCCTTCACTCCGGCTTGGCGGCCGGCCATCCGCATCAACTCCATAATATCCAAGTCTTTGGTCTGCAGCCCTCGGACCTGATCGTAGAACTGTTGGGAAGCCTGCGGCTGTAGTGCCGTTTCGTCCTTGGCTAGCTCCTTCGCCAAAGAGCGTGAGACGTACTGGTCATGAACAGTAGCCTCAACACCAGTCTCTTCCTCCCCAGACTCTTCAGAGTCCGATCGTGGTGCAGTCGCAGCTTGCGGTTGCTGTTGTCTAGCCGCTGATCGTGTTACTGCTGCGATTTGTGCTTGCATTGCTGTACGCAAGCGGTGCGTCCGGCAGGTGCATGGTCCTCCGCCTTTCCCTTTCCCTCGAGAGCTTCCTGCGATCGTACAGTGAGGGTTCTCCGCTGCTTTTACGCTGATGGTGGTTACCTGAGCTCCTGCCACCTGGAATTCTGTGTGGAAATTCTGCAGCGAGCGAATGCTGCGCCGCCTACCATCGTACAAGATTCAGAAGTTCGATAAGGCTCCTTAGTTCAGATTGATAGGCTAATGAATTGACAAGTACCCCCTGGGGATGGCTCAACTTTCGGCACCTCCACTAACGTATATAGTGGGGGTGGGGCAGACCCTCATCCTACCTAAAACGTCTGGATAAAGAGAAGCGCGAGGAAACGCCAGTGCTCAATATAATAACCTGATGCTATTTGGAGTATACTGCCTGTTACACTGTGATTCATCTGGGAGTATTTGTGCTGAGACATGTTTCAGCAGTTCATCCTTCGCAGATGGGGATAATT
The DNA here is from genome assembly GCA_004155915.1 of Monosporascus sp. CRB-9-2. Taxonomy (NCBI): domain Eukaryota; kingdom Fungi; phylum Ascomycota; class Sordariomycetes; order Xylariales; genus Monosporascus; species Monosporascus sp. CRB-9-2. The sequence goes on from QJOA01000877.1 coordinate 3,927, forward strand.
TCATCGTCAGCATATCTGGCCTAGGAGTGCATAGTCCTCTAAGGAATATGGCACAGATGCGATGATTATCCGGCAAGGAGCAACGGCGTTAAACTTAGGCGATGCTGGCGTTTGCTGTGGCCTGCAAAATGTTCCGTGCTTCCAAGGATCCCCGAGCACCCCTCATACGGACAATGGAACGGTACGGGTTGCCTCTTCAGATGCTGGTCACGGATATGTTTGGTTAGGCTATCAGCGTGGTCTTCACATCCGCAGAATGGACAGACCAGTAGAGTATCCACCGGGGAGGCAGTATCCTTGGTTATTATAGGCACAGTTGCTGCGACAGAACGGGACCGGGAACCAACAGCTCTGGTAGACACGGTGGAAGATGCCGGCTTACGGTCGGTCTTTGCTTGATGACGCCGAGGGCTTTCTCGTCGCTTGCAGAGCAGAGCTAACTGCCTCACAAGACTCATACGGAGCTGATGAACTTCATCCCTATTCGAGACATTAACAACTTCTGAGAATAGCTTGGCGATCCGGGCTCGTTCCGGGAGTCGGTATTGAACTGTCGACGGTGCGAGGTATTCCGATGGCCGGATGCCATTTAGCTGCCGATTGATTTCGTCCGCATGTATCGAAGCATGGAATTCTTGAATGGCTCGGGACAGACGTTGGTCGTGCAGCCGTTTCCTCAAGCTGTCTGCCTGTCGGTGGCATGTGCCGTGCCGCTCGAGAAGACGCCTGCCCTTCTCGGTGTCTGCTGCCGTCCGAAGAGTGCATCCTTCTTTCCTGATTCTGGCGAGGACTTGGTCTCGCTTTTGGCGAAGCTTTCTGAGCTTCCGGTCGTTGTTAATCTCTGTTACCTGTTGCTCCGTAAGGCGCTTCGGGGCATCGGCGTCACGAAGAAGCCGACCCATGAGATGAATAAGATCCCGTTGGGGTTCGCTCCCGAACACGATCTCTTGAACGTCAACCTCCTTAAAATCTGTTGTATAATATCGTAGATAAGTTGATGAGTCCCCTTGTACGTGCCCCATACAATCGTTACTTTCTTCCGGAGCAAGCGCCTCTAAGAACTAAAATTAGCCACGATGCAAAGGTCAATCCAACGGTACGTACTATGGAGCTTCTTGCCGGAACCGCGGCGAAGGTCATACCATTCTAGTTGCTTTTCGAATCCAAGAGACCGTCCGAGGCGTATTAAGTATTTTCGTGCTTTTGCATACGCAAAAGCCTTGTCGACATTAATGATAACATCATCCCCACGACCCTGAATGTCCTGGAACACCGGTCTTCCGCGCCATTTTGGTTTCCAAGGAAGAATAATACGATCCGAACCTGGCCGTACGACGAGATTATAGATATCTTCGGGGCCATCGAAATCGTTAGCGAAAGCTTTATCAGCAAAGGCAAGACTCATCATATATAGGATTGGATCATGCAGTAAGGTGTCCTCTTCGTGAAATCCGAACTTCTTCGGTCGAGACTTGCCGGCAGACCGCTTGATCTTAGTCAGATTGACCACCATTCCGACACGTGCCCGTATGCTGCCGGAAGCAGGCGGGAAGACATGGAATTCCACATCCTCGTAGCATAGACTCCCGAAGAGAGCTCCAGGCCGAGTTGAAGTAGCACCGGCCAGTACTAGGGCCGGTGCCATTTGCGCGCGCAGTCGCTCGTGCGCAAAGATTTCTTCATCGAGAACCCAGTGATGGTGTAGCATGAGATCCAAGTCCGCGACGTAAAGGCCAGACTTATTCTTCGCTGAGGTATCGAGGCCAAATTCATGTGTGAGGCTGACAGGAATCCACTAAGACGGTCCGTTAGCTAGTTTTCAGGAGCAACTCAGACGGGCTTAGGGTTGCTTGCGTTTCCGATATCGTACAATATCGCACCGTTCATCCATGTCATCACCTTGTCGCAATAGAACATACTGAGAACTTTCCAGTATGTCGTAATAGATGATTCCTTCTTAATTCTCGAGTTCTTGCATCTCCAGTGTAGATAACCTTTGAATACAGGGGCGTGACATTGCTTGAGGGTTCTATCTGGGTCACGCTTAGTGACATTACAGAATCTATAATATTAAATTAGTTCGGTATATCTAGGCATTGCACAGAGGAGACACTTACTCAATCCATTTTTTCTCTTCCACGCGTATCATTTTTTTGGCGCTGTCACCCCGGTTGGCCATTGTGGGCCCCTCCTTCTCATACCCAGAAATCAACTGATTATAGAAGTCGCCGTCACTCAGGCGATCTGCGGTCGAGACATAGGCAGAGTCAACGTCAGAATCAGATTCAGAGCCGGATTCAAAGCTAGATTCTGAGAGGGAATCTGATTCCGAATCTGACATCGAATAGGAGGTAGAGTCGCAGGCGCCAGGCACGGCAGCTATAATTGAAGTGTCGCAGGATTCCATTTGAGCATTTTGCGGTTGCGGGTCTGGGTCATCTTTACCAGCTAACATACTAACCGCTCGCTCAGTCGGACGGCGAGCGATAAGCTTGGCAGGAGGCTTAGGACTAGACTTGTTTTCAGGCTGCTGGATTGATTTCTGGTTTCTTAAAGTACTTGTTGTTCTGCGTTCGGAAGTGCGAAGGAGATCTTCCATCAAGCCAGCCAAGGAGCGAATTGTTCCATCGTAGGTTGCCAAGGCTTGAGAAGCCTTGGGATCAGAAAGCGGGAGGTCAGGGTTTATCGAAATTTCTGCCAGAAGAGAGCCATGAACAGCCGCCAGAGTGTCGAGCTGCCTTTTCGCCGAATGGACCGTGGTGATGAAGGCATCTTCGACAGCTGCTGCGACTCGACCGCTTGAGTCCTCTCTAGGCGCGCCTCCAGAAGGTAGGGGATATCCGTCATTGCTAAGACCTGGTCTCCCACGGTTAGATCCTTTAGTGGCAAGAGCCGCTGGTCTTAAGTTGCGACGTTGGCGCCACCGTCGAGGGAGCCCCGAGGGCGTAACCATGTTATATGAGTACTGACAAAGGTAGAAGTCTGATCAAGACGTTGAGGAAAGATATAAAATGGAAAGTGTGAGAGCTTGGTTGACAGAGTGAAGGGATGACAAAGGTAGGGGTCCAGCGTGACATTCAATAATCTCCGGGTCCCTCTCAAGACGTTAGGGGAGCCGTAGCTCTTATATATACATAGATGGAGCACTTAGGCGCCTTGGCTTGCCTAATTCAGGTACTGATGCCATATGGGTTCTGACAGTAATGTGAGGATTGAAAAGCCATCAGGCCAAAAGGAAAACTAGCTGGCCACGGCTGTCCTTTCAAGGGATGATCGAACTTGATGCCTGGACAGGCCATCCCTGGGCCCGGGGATCGGGACGTCGGCTTCGAAACCATTCTTAATTTCAGTCTCAAAGAAACGGTCAAAGGGTGCGAGATCGGATGTGGTGGTTTTGTGTGGTTGATATCTAATGTGTGTCCAAGGGGCTCTCCGTCCTCGAACGGAAAGAAAAACGTTATTAACGGAGGAGGCTACCGTTAGCTCTGGCTTGTGAGCGAAATGGGCAGGCGGTGAGTGCATCTTTTCGTTTTGGGAAGGCGGTCAAAAATTGATACCTTAGAATGGCCTGCCTTGGCATGTGGATTGCCTGCCAGAATTGGCGGCTTGTGCCTGCCAAAAACGGCGGCATTTCCACGCGGAAACACATACTGTTAGTAATATCGTTAAGCTATTTATAATCGATAACAAATCGTAATTTTCCATTTTTCCTTGGTACGAAAAATATTAAATATTTTGCTAATAATTTAAAACGTCGTATATGGCCTTTTCTTAGCTTGTTTTCGAGGTAATTGCGTAATGCCTTTAATTTTATCTGGTTCAGATTATAAATAAGGTAAAAAGTAATTATTTTACTATCCTTGAAAATTATTTCGTAATCCTATTTGCTATAAGGTAGCAGTTTTGTTTTAAGCTTTTCTTAAAACAATTATTTATACCTGTAATATTTTAGTAATACTTTAACCATCCATTCTGGTAACTTTTTAAGCTTTAACAATAAGTCGTCATTTATTTGCCGAAATCGTGCTTTAAGGTTTATAATAATACGCCGTATTTTTTTAGTATGCCCTTTACTTACTACATATTTTATTCCTTTAAATAGTAAGGTTTTTGTCGTATCCTTATACCTATATTCGTTAACCTTACTAATCGAATATTAAAATCTTTCGTCGTCTATATTTTCGGTACCGGTAAAAAGTAAAACAAAATTTATCTGGCCAATCCTTTAATCCATAGCCGGATTATATTATTTTAATTATAGTAATCCGAAAATTATATCGTAATCCTTTATTAAAATAATATCGAAATTAATAGTTTATCTTTTTCCTTCGATAAAAGTTTTAAAATAATCAATTTCGCGTTTAACCCATCAGTTATCGTAGCTAAATATTTAACCTTCGGCACTTTCGACCTCGTAAAAACTTTCCTTATCTCGCTATAATAGCTATAGCTCATTCATTACTTCTGGGGCAATATAATTTCCCTATATGGCTCCGCAATCCATTATTACGGTATACCATTTCTTCTTAATTCGTATTTATACTATAATTAATTCTTTTTCTACCGCTTTTATTATATACAAAACCCTTTTAAAGTATTACTATTTACCTCCATTCTTCTTGCCAGCCCGAAACTCCTCTATAAATAGCATTAATCTTTTAAGCTATTTTCGAATCTTGTAATTCGTTTTAAAAGCTATTCGTTTAAATTTTGCAGCTGCTATAAGTATCTATCTTATCGTCGTAACGTAACTTCCAAATAGGCAATTTACTTTTAAAAAGCTTCCTTAATAATATATTCTAATTTTAAAATTTCGTTTCCGTAAGAAAAAAATAATTAAATTTCTTCCTAAAAGGCGCGTTATTTTATTAGATCTTCGGTAAACGCTAACTAAAACTGCAAATCCGTAATCATTTTTTGGTAGTACTTTTTTATTATCCTTTAAATTAGCTCCTTTTACGTCTAGTAATCGTATTAATTATAATAGCGAAAGGGGTATTCTATAAGGTAACTCTTTTTCTTTTGGCCAACCCCTAAATGCTATTAGTTGGTCGATTTCGTCCTGGGTCGTTATTTTTTGCAGGTATTAATACCATTTCTAATCTTTCGGGTCGTCGTTTATCTAATTATTAAAATTAAAACCTTATCGCCATATTCGCATAATCCGTTATGCGATATATTCCTTATAATTTTCGTATATTCCGTATTAATATCGTTTGCAGTTAACGGCATAAAGCTTTCCGTATCGATCGGGCTTTCCTAAATATAAATCTTTATTTTACTTTCGGTATTTCTTAATCCAAACGTCGAATATTACCTAATCGTTTCTTTTTTGTCGTCGTTATAATTAAAAAGGTAAATTATATTCTTTAAGTTCCTTCCATCCCTTATGCTTTTAAAGCCATTCCATAAAAATAATCTTGGTAAAAATAACCTTTTTAACTACTACTTAAAACAGCTTTTTGGCTTCCTTCAATCCTTATCGTATCTCTAATAAAAAGTTATAATTATTTCGGATGCGAATTATATTAATCGTCTTCTTATCGCTGGTTTCCTTTCGGTGCTGGCCTTCGAAAGCTAAAGTTTATTATTATGGTTGTTTTTAGCTTTTATATTATCGTATAATATATTCCTGTTTTCTATAATTATAGCAGGTAATTAATCTCCTTTTAAATTAAATGATTTCCAACTTTATAAGTCCTGGATATATTTCGTAAAATGTCGAAAATAAATCGCGTTTTTTTTTTGTTAGCTTTAAGGTAACCTGGTTTCGGAATAAAATGTCCCTTTTTTTTTATCGTTTTTTAAATTATCGGTTATCGATTTTTACGGCTTCGGCGATGTATTTATTAAGGTTTATAATCCGGTTTTCCTTAATTAATTCGTCCTTAACGTTTTTTTTTTAATCCTTTATAAAATATATTAACTATAATATTATTTTCGTCGCTTTCGTATCCGGCCTTAATAATTAAGTTTTTAAATATTATAGCATATTTAAATATTAATCCTTTTTATTATAATTAAAAAAGTTTTTAAGCTATATTTCGTTCTTTATCTAAATTAGCAAAATTATTTCGAAACTTATTTTCGAAATTAACATAATGTTCAAAAGTTTCCTTAATAATTTTTTTTATTAAACTTTTTAACCAGTAAATAATTTCGTATAATAAGCTTAAATTATTTTACGACGTTTTTAATAAGGCAGGCTACCATAGCAAGGATTTGATCTGGCGGGTTTTTTAATCCTAGGAACCGAAAGTACGTTTTGGCCTAAGTAAGAAATATTTAAACGTTTTTTTTATCGTAAAATTCGGACTTTTTAACTTTGATTTTGGCAGTTATTATAATCGGTGCTTCGGTTTTAAGTTAATTTTTAAATTATTTAACCTTATTTTTAAGTTGGGTAACTTTTGCTTAAAGTTGCTGGGTAACGTTATTTACGGTACTGGTCGATATGGTAATAGTATTAAGTATTGCTTAGAATCTGACGGTACTATTAAATAAAAGCTTGCAACGTATAACGGCTATAGGCTTAACTAACTATTAAACCTAATCGTACGGTTTATGTTGGTAATAGTATCGTAGGAATTTAAATAATAAGGTAATAATTACGTTTGATAATAGCAGATAACCGTAGGTAATTTGGGTAACCAAATTATATTACAAGCTGGTGCTATCTAAGTTATGGAAATAACGAACGTATATATCTTAATTAGGATCCGTTTGAATCCGTTCATTTTTTCGGATCCATACCGTATAAGTAAACTGGATCCTTATAGATCCGGAAATCCTTTCGGATCTATACCTTCTAATTACATAGATCCCCTTGGATCCAGGGATCTATTTGGATCCATATCACGTGATCTAAAGTCTTGCGTCGGAGATAATCTTCTTAACCTCCGACCGTTTGCCAATGAGCCAAGCTTGGTTGGTCATAACATAATACGATAATTCCAGCACTTAGATTATTTCGGTTACGCAAAAAAAAAGGTTACGTAATCGATCGATAACGAATTTTAATTACTTGTTCGACCTTTTTTTTTTAAAAGGTTTATTAAGTAAACTATACAGGTTTTTTTGTTTCGAAAGGTTAGTTCATTTATTTCGAACTTATTTGTAACCTTACGGATTTAAACGTCAAATTTGGTTTTGTTATCGTTAAACTTAGCTGGATCGTTAACGTAAGTTTTTTTTCTTTCGGTTATAATTAAGGTTCGCGTTATTATTTCCCGCAAATTTGCAAAAAGCGGGCCATGTTGCTATATTAGTAGGGCGAAATATGCTGGTGTTACCAAAAGCGCTGTTAATTATGTTTTTTCGGCAAGGGCGGTTGGCGTCGTCGGAAAAAGTGGGGGAATGATGGTTTTATTTGGCCTAAAAGCAAACAATTTCGTTACGGAATCTTTAAAATTCTCCTTAAATATCTTGGTTATCGTTAGCCATCTCGTCGATCAGCTGCCTGTCGGGGTCGGTTTCTAAGTAGCTATGGTCTTAGTTTTAATGGTCTTGGTTTTGGTTTAATAAACTCTTTGTTTTTATGGATTCGGTTTCGTTTTACGGCATGTTATTTTCTGCTGTTTTTTCAAAATATTCGTCGTTTTTTATATTTTTGTTTAAGTTTTCGGAAAGTATTTCGTTTTTTATGTTCTTAATTTTACCTTTAATTAATTTAAATCGTTTTAAACGTTAATTAACTAATAAGTAATCTTTTTTAACAGATATTTAATCTTATTACTGGTTAATCTAGATCTTGGTTTTGGGTTTGATTTGGGACGCGTTATTTTTCGTCGTTACGTATCGACGTAAAAAAGGTATGGTACCTTATTTATTAATCGCTAGGCCAGCGAAAAAGGGAATAAACTTAAAATAATATTACGGCCAGCGAAATATAATATAATAGCTAGTTTATTAGCGTTATAAATAAAGATTCTAAGCTAAAGAAAAAAAAAAGGAAAGGCAAAGTCGCAAAGTGCGTAAAGATTTACAAACGTCCCCACTTTCTGTATAGCAGGTGGCTAGTTCGTATAGCAGCTGTTACGGCCAGCGAAATATAGCATGATAGCTAGTTTATTGGCGCTATGAACGAAGATTTTAAGCTGAAGAAAAGAAGGAAGGAAAGGCAAAGTCGCAAAGTGCGTAAAGATCTACAAATGTCCCTATTCTCTGTGTGGCAGGTGGCTAGTTCGTGTGGCAGCTGTCAGCCCCACGTGACGGTTGCCAGCCTCACGGTTTGATCCTGGTGGCTGCCGTTACAGCAGCTGTCAGCCCTATATAACGGTTGCCAGCCTCACGGTTTGATCTTGGTGGCTGCCGTTACAATTGTCAGATAACTATTGATATTAGGGGTTCTAAGATAGAACGCCACGGAGATTACCTGTGGCTTAGATGGGGACTACACAAGCCACATCTACAAGTAATAAGCCCCGACCGACACGGTCCAAGGACTCGATGATCAATACAACAACAACAACTGTTTTGACCCCAATACTGAATACACGCTTGTGTCTGACAACAATATATAGCTTTTTTTCAACTTGTTTTCGTGGTAATTACGTAATGTTTTTAATTTTATTTGGTTTAGATTATATATAAGGTAAAAAGTAATTATTTGGTAGTTCTATCTGTTATAGGGTAGCATTTTTGTTTTAAGTTTTTTTTAAAAATAGTTGTTCGTACTTATAGTATTTTAATAGTACTTTAATTATTTATTCCGATAGCTTTTTAAGTTTCGTTAATAAGTTGTTATTTATTTGCCGCAATAATATTTTAAAGTTTATAATAATACGCCGTATTTTTTTGTTATATTTTTTATTTGTTACGTATAAAAATATAAAAAGGAAAATTATTTACAGAATAAATACGATAAATAAATTAATTTTAAAAGTAAAAATTTTAAAAGAAGAAAATCGTATTATAATTAAAAGGTTTAGCTTTTTGGTAAACGGTCGAAAAATATAAAAAATATTTTCGATATAGATTTCGGATTACGTAACATAAATCCGGATAGGTTTAACGGATTTAAAAAAAATCTATATCTTTAAAAGATATAAATCCAAAAAGATTTTCCGAATCTATAAGGATTTAATTTATTTTTACGGTATGGACCCGGATAAATGTAACGGATTTAAACGGATTTTAATTTAAATATATACGTTTATTATTTCCATAGTTTAAATAACACCAGTTTGTAATAACAATTGGTTACCCAGATCACCTACGGTTATCTGCTATTACCAGACGTGACTATTACCTTATTGTTCAGATTCCCACGATACCACTGCCAACATAAACCGTACGACTAGGTTTAATAGTTGGTTAAGCCCATAGCCGTCACAAGTGGATTCAGCTCGCTATAATCGAGACTCTGGGCCACGATCGGAGATGGTTGGCCCTGGAAACCGCCAGCATTAGGCAACCGCCCATTCATCTGATCGTTCCGCGCCGGCCTCCTGATGGAGTTTGGTACTCGTCGAAGCTCAGGTTTGCCGTGATGTCTCCTCTGATGCTCGCGAAGACTCCTAGGCGAGGCATAGCCAACATCGTTATATGCGCAACCTTCCCAGTAGCATCTCAACGCTTTACTATGGCGTGCTGTTTTATGATCCTGGAGTCTGACAGCAGAGCTATATCCGAAACGGGAAACGCTCACAGCTCCTGATGGGACATTTGAATGCAGTAGGTCCGTAGTCTGAGCGGAAGGCAAGCAGCTCTTCTTGACTTAGTCCTGGGTAGGAGTCAATCTGGGAAAGATGCTGGACATCTCGCTGATAATTTGCATCAGCTTGTGAGAATAGGGTTCTGTCCAATTCAACAGCATTGGCATCTGTAAGTAGTGGGAATAGAGTAAGTCAACGGGGATATTTCGTATGTTTTACGGGCTGAAGGAGCTACTTACCCAGTCCATTCTTGGTTTGTTGATCTTCTAATGTTTTGCGGAAATTGAGCACTTGGCATATCAGCCGCTGAATTTCTGGCATAGAATCTAGTCTATCGAGGTGTAGGTCCAAACCGATAGACGGATCTTCTTGAAATTGAACCGATGGTGTCGTGTCCCGAGACTGCATAAAATGGGAATGTTTTGCACATAATCGCAATGCTTGTCTCACTACTGAACCCTGAGTGATGGATGATAAAGTAGCGCTGTCTTCGAACATCTCGAGAAAATGCTGTACCCAATGCTCATTGGCGTAGCTTTGAAGACCAAAAATACCGAGGCCAGTCCATGTCATCAAGTCCGGACATGGGACATCGCCGTGAACATAATCTAGAACCTGTATCAGCTGCGAAATGCAAGCAAAAGCGATGTCCTGATGGGCGGTAAGACTCGATATAAAGGGTCCACTAGGTATGCTCAATAAATACCTTATCATAGCTTGTCAGTCTCAGCAGCGATAGAATTTAGAGCGAAATACTCACTGAGTTACCGTAGAGTGTATGATTGCGACAGTACCCCTTGGTCCGTCTTCTATCAAGGGTTTGCAGATCTCGAGGGCGGTGGAGAAAGGGCGGTTATCTCGGTTGAGGCTATCTGATCCTTCATGGAGGCTCGTTCCGATGAGGACTTCATACTTCATGATGCCACGTCCTTCTTTTGAAAGGATTAGCCACCCAAATACGCGTCTTACCCTTGCAAGGTTGCTTGGCGAGCATCGGTTCTGGATGTTCTTCAGGATTTTCTCGTATCTACAGACAATTAACATTCCTGAGAGCCGTATCAGTAGGCATTTCGCGCATACACTGCTTCCAGGTCCTTAGGTAAGGAATCAACATTTGAGCGCAGCTCTGCTAGGTTTGCTGACGACTCGAGCAGAGACAGAACCAGGCGAACCCAGAGGAGCATGCCTGACTCCCGGGCTCAACTGGTTAGCCCAAGACGAAAACACCGACATTGGGAACTACCTCACCTTCGGATTTCTGCAGTATTTTGCTCCGCAATTCCTCCATAAGGGGCGGAACTATGACGGTGCCAACGTTTTGATTCAGGTCTTCTAACGAATTTGTGACGATGATCCCTACGTCCTTCTCCATCGCGCTCTTCTCGTCTCCGAGAAATAGTATACACTTTTGGGCCGGCTTTTGGGAGAGATGTGGGCGGATACTTGGAAGGTCCTGACTCGATATCAATAGCTTGCAGGAGTGGTTTGATGCCTTTGCCAGCTGTATGAGCTCGTTGATTAGGGTCTTATGTTCACTTGCTGGAAGTTCGTCAATACCGTCCACCAGCAGACGAATATCGTCGAATTCCGCAAGAATTTTGGCGAGTGCCTCTTTCAGGACAGCTGCCGAAGGTCGCCGCCCTTTAGCGAGATACTCATCGTAGAAAAAGGGTATTGTCTCTGGGGCAATTCCCATGACCTGAGCGGCAAAGGCCCTGAAGATGCGAGCCGTAATTGCATAGGGGGCTGAGTGGTAATCGCAGAAGAAGAAGAAGACTCGAGTGTCTCTCTTCAAACGAAGGAAAGATATGATCTGCGAGACCAGGACTGATTTGCCTTTAACGGTGAGTATTGGACTCCCAAGGCGATTCGGGGTTGTACCAACCAGAGCCTGGTTTCCCATGTAACCACATTACAGGATTTCCCCGGCCCCTTTGAAGCCATGACCTGAATTTTTCATTCTTGACGATCCAGCGACCCGTTCCAGGACAGCAAAGCCCCTTCAGCCACTCGAGCTTGAGTTCCTGGTCGTTGTCGCCGGTCTCAAGCCACTTCATGAGGGCTTGAGACTGCTCCGATTCCCATCGTTGTTCTCGGACAGTGGAATCTTCCAGTGCCTTCCGTCTCCATCCGTTTGCGTGGTGGATATCAAGGGATGCGGCCTCCCTGTCGATCAGCGCACTAACCCTGGTGATACTTTCGATAAGATCGCCGAAACGATGTTCGAATCGCCCCCACGCGGAGGAGAAGAAGATTTTCCAAGCTGTTCATATTAGCTGATAATCGTATAAAGATATCCATTCAAAGGCTCACCCGGCTTCCGGATGAGAGTATACGCCTTGCGGTGGAACTCCATGATGTCTTCATACAGAAAGGCGAACAGCTGCTGGAAGTCCCTATCTTCCGGGAAAGAGTCGCCTAATCTGGACAGCCGTGGGAGAGAATTTCCAATCTGAGCATAGGCAGACAGCATTTTGTCCAGAGTCTGCGTATGTTCATAGACGGCCTACCAGAGAAGCATTAGAAGTTCTATGCCACACCTGGCGTCGGGCTCCGTAGACCTACGATGAGGATGAATTTGACGGGTGCCTAAAGGACATAGGTCAGCAAGGACCTTCGATTCAGCAGAAAGGGCCTCAATTACTTACCCAGATATAGGGGAGAAATGGCACGCCATTACACAAGGGATCGATAGCCTTCGAGTAACGCTCGACGGCGTTCAAGTATGGAGTAAGAAGGTTGAGATTTCTCAGACTTTGTCGGGACGCAAGCTGAGTCTCGATTTGTCTAATTGCAACCCGCACATCGTCCAAGGACGTGGTGAGGAAAATTTTGTCGTCTTCATCCGAGATCTCATGTGTGAATCTTTTGCATGACAATTCTATAAGTCTCAGTGCCATGTTGGCTTGCTGTGACACGTGCCAGATTATCGAAATCCCGCCGTAAAAATTGGCGGGGTATGAACAAATTCATCAAATTTCAGCTTCTTAAATAATTAGCGAATCCCAATTGATCGGAAGTGACCGCAGCGGGGGCTGAGCACCTCAGCAGTACCACGACTGGCTCACGAAAACCCCGCTAGTACATCTCACGAAAAGCCTTACGAGAAGCCTTACTGGTACTTGATAAACAATCGACGGCATCCAGAAAAGGGGTCAGTCGGTTGGGATTCCGCAGGCTTTGACGGGCGGCTAGATGCTGGTCTGTTTGTCAGATCCCCTATCGGACGTCATCCACCTTTGCTGCCACTTGGACTTTCTGATTATCTTCTTCAGGCAATTGCAGTCGAAATCGTTCACACGCCCTCTCTGTGAGAGCGAAGCCCATATTGGGCCATTAAGTTAATCTCACAACAAATGGCATGTTTTCGGAATACTGTTCCGAAGGTAACGAAGGAACCCATAACGTTCGCATTTCCTTCATCCTATAACTGCTTTCTGCTTTGACCGTCCTGCAGCTTCAGTAGGGGGCGTAGCATGCCACTGGCTGGAACTGCTGGCTACGCCCCTTACTGAAGCTGCAGGACGGGTTCTGGTTACACGTCAGCCATTTAGCGCGCATGGTCGCACACAGCCGAGACTCTCTAGCCGCCACGCTCAGCCGCCAAACCCAGGGGGTGTTGGGCACTTTTGGCACATAGAAGGACATTTCCAGTGTCAATAAAATGGGCACTGCCATTGACATATGCATACCGGTTGGCCAGACTCTCACAGCCGCTTATGAACTTGTAGGTGGCCCGAGGCGCCTCCCTAGTGTGCGGGCGATCAATTGAATCGTCATTATCTCTCAAGAATGTTGGTGGCCTCCTATCGCGAAATTTGTTCATCGCCAGTCTGCTCCTTGCCCATCTAGTTTCATTGAACGATTCACGGATACAACCTCCAAAACCACCGCACCGTTCCCTTATACTCGGCCAATTAACCTCAACTGTCACCACTTCGTCCGGAATGGCCGCAGCAGATCATCATCGTGTCAAGAGGATACGACTTGAGAACTCAAGTTCATTCACTCACACGTGCGATCCGACCCTGAATACGCCACAATGCGGGTCTTTGCCCAGTTTTGAAGCATGGGACGGAAACTCCCAAAGCTTTCCGGAGTACATTGATGACAACAACAATTCGACAACAAATGGACCCCTGCCCAGTCTGGAGAGCTATACTTCACAACAGGATCTCCAAGAATCCGTCATGGTGGACGATATATGTACAATCGGCACTTCGATCGCACCCGATGATACCGCTGAAACCGTTTGCTTCGGAACGGTATGATATATCTCTTCCCAGCAATTTTACGCAGTATAGTCCGATTGACACGAAAAGTTGACTTCGTTAACTGCCCGCATTACGACTGAAACCAACGCTGGGCAGTCTTGCCCAGTTAGAACGCCGCTTAGACTGGGTAGTAATGGCACACTGGAGTCTTTTCATTTCGACTCTACCTACGGTACCTTAGAAGCCCGCGATACCCAATTGCTGGACTTGTTCAGCCGCGAGGGGGTTGAATTTGAGCTCCTGTGGATGGCAGCACGACTACAGAAAGGTACTGATGCTGAAAAGAAAGCTGCGGTGTGGGCTACTCTTTATGGACCTCGAGACCTTGCTCTAGACCTTCGTGATCTTTTCCAGGAACTTGAGCTGTACTTGCAAGATCCACTACACGCGCTAAGAGACGTCGCGTACTTCAACCCGCAGCGCTTCTTCAATAAGCCAGCCATCCGAACCACCGATTTCCAGGTCACCCCTTCGAATCGTGAACAGATATCAACGGTGAAAGATGAGGATTTCGTGGCCAAAGACGTATTAGATAGTCTCATTGCTGAGTCTACCTTGCATGAGACGCAGGGATCGCCATATATTTTGACTGAACTAAAGAGGTCAGAGAACGGAATAATGCCCTACTTGTGAGACAGAAGGTAACACCATTCAGCCACCAGAAGCAAGGCCTCACTTTTATGATCCGTCGAGAGTCAGGCTGGAGGCTGCACGACAAAGGCCAGGACGTCTGGTCTCAAGCCAATGACAACCTTGGTCGTATAACGTAAGTATGTCCAATGGATTTAGGGGCAATGAATTAATAGCTCTAGGTACATCAACAACATTAACTCATCCTCGCACTATAAGCAGCCTTCAAGCTTTAGAGGGGGGATTATGGCTGATTTCATGGGGCTTGGAAAGACCCTTAGCATGATTTCACTCATAGCATATGACAGAGTCCTAGGAAAGGAGTCAAGACCTGTGAAGTCAAGTGGCGAGATCCTAGGCAGAGGCACGCTCCTAGTTCTGCCCCCTTCTTGTGAGTCCCTCTTTATAATGCATGTGGAAGCCGATCGCTAACTAATACAGTGCTGCATAACTGGGAAGAGGAACTTTCAAAGTCAGTCTCGTCCCACTCGACAGCAGGAGATTCTACAGCAGTGGAGGAACGAGTGCTAATTGACGTAGGCACTTATCTAGAGAGCACTTTGCTTGGCAGCGTCACCATGGACAAAAGCGAATTCAGGAAACCAGTGATGTTGGCTTTCATGACATTGTCCTCACGACCTATACCACGCTTGCAAACGAGTGGCAAAACCAAGAGCGAAGTCCAGTCTTCTCACATGATTGGCACCGCGTGATTCTAGACGAAGGTAGGCGTATAGTGTGGATGACCGGAACATCCATGAGATCTAACACCCTTTAGCGCATGAAATCAAAGATCTATCGACATCCAAAGCTCGCGCTGCGTGTGCTCTCAGGGCCAGCTGCAGATGGGCCGTTACCGGGACACCAATTCAGAATCGGCTTTCCGAGCTCTTCAGCCTGTTCTACTTCCTTCGTCTCAATCCGTACTGTGAAAAGAGGAGCTTTGACGAAGGCATCACGAATCCCTGGCTTCGCGGAGAAGAAAGAGGGTTACAAGCATTGGTGAAACTGTTGGGGTACACTATGTTACGACGGTCCAGAAACGCGATTATACTACCAGGGCGACAAGACCATCGGCGATTTCTCAAGTTCAGTGCCCAGGAACAACATGCTTATGACGTTGCGAAGCAGAAAGCCATCGAATGTCTCGAAGATGCCCTCGTCTCGAGCAAGCCCCAGAAAGGTTACAGCAATGCGCTTCAGAAAATCAACGCTCTCAGAGTTATCTGTGAGTTAGGTTATTCACCCAAGCCAGGGTTACAAGCAACTCTCTCCACTTCCGTGGTATACGACTCCCTGCTGTCGCCCGGAATACGGGATGGATCTTCAACGCCAAGTACGATAATAGACGACATCGAGGATGACGATTGCGGGTTGGAGACGGATAGAAGCCCCTTCGGCGACATATCCTCCCGTCTTCAAGAACGCTCCCCATCATGCACACCGGGGACTGGTCTCAGTCCAAGCCCTAGGGACCCATTAACCGAATCTTCAGTGTCCTCTAGTCAGTGGCCAACAAAGATCCAAGCTCTGATTGAGGACCTCCAGAGCTGCGCTGTTGGGTCAAAGAGGTACGTATGTTCCCGTAATGGAGCTGTTGTAATTAACTTGGAATTTTAGCGTTGTTTTTTCGTACCGCAAATCGATCCTTGATCTCGCGAACATGGCTCTTAGGAACGCCGGCATTGGCTGTGTCCAGATTGATGGCAAGTTGAACGCAAAAAAGCGAAGCCAGGTCATCAATGCGTTCTCAAAGAACAAGGCGGTGCAGGTGCTTCTTTTATCCTTGGGCTGCGGAGCGGTTGGGTAAGCCTATAGCACCTCGTCAAATGGGCAGAATGAACGAATGAAGCTGACTTTTGCGCCGATTGACTCTTACCGCCGCATCAAGGGCATATCTGCTGGAGCCTCAGTGGAATCCATCCATAGAAGAGCAAGCACTTGCCAGGATTCACCGACTCGGACAGACTCAAGAGGTGACAACGATCCGTTTTGTGATAAGCGGCTCTATTGAGCAGGTGAGCCACGTGACTTTACGGTATGATAAGAGACTGATATGGTGTGGAAAGTATGTTCTGGATATACAAGATGGAAAGCGGGATCTTATAAGCCTCCTCAGTACCAAGTCGCCCAATGGCGTGCAAATCACGGCCAAACTCCAGGTAGAACATCGCATTGTTGTCGGAACTTCCGTCGCTAACAAACATCGCAGCAACTACGGCAGCTCCTGCGTTGAAGTCTGCAACTACAACACCAACTACTACTGCTACTACACCACCCCTTTGATATCGAAGGCATCCTGGTTCTCAGGAAAGCCATTCGATCCGACGAGAGGAGAGGCTGAACTCTCGGTGAGGTCAAAAACTTGCAAGTACGATCTCTGGTTATGTCGATATTCGTGATATCAGTGATCAATGCTGGTCTTCGGATTTCGGGTTTGAACATGCGTTCCAGAAGGGCTGCATGACAGTCGAGCGGAACATTTAGATGGAGCCACAATGATACTGTCGCAGAATAAGGGTCACTTGCTTAGTCATCAAGCCCCAGGGAACTATAGACGCCCCACAACAACGTTGTTCCGGGGCTCCCACACTATATATAGAGTTTTCTAGCCAGCGCTCTCTAAAGCCCGAACTATCCATGACAACTCACACTTTTCACACTCTATGCAGCCTTTCCTCGCGATCAGCCTAACTGTCACACAAATCAAATGGGATAGAGGGAGTTTCCGAATTTCATTTTGGAAATAACTTAGAAACAGGGCCTGATAAACATCTACCTAGGTGTTCACACTTCGTAATTTACGAAGGAGTTTACCTCATTTAAATGGTTATATTGATAGATGGAGTCAGATTTAAGAGAATCCGCAAAAGAGACATGATAATAAGTCTTACTACCCCAGGCTGCCTTATTTACCACCAGCTTACCAGCTGAGAGAATATAGTTTATGGTGTGGCCTTTTAGGAGCAAAAAACAATTATGCTTAGGTGATATGAATTTGCGCCTAGGAATATCCCCTTTCTGTTGATACAGCTAGAAACAAGGCTAAACACCGGCTTAAATGGCTCAAGAACACTATTATAAGACCTAATAGTGTCCCACCATAGTGTGGGATCTCACTTTTTTTGGCACTTTAGATCTGACGGCTGCACTAAAGGGAACTTCTCTAAGACTATCCATGCCCGTTTTCGGTTCCCACTCCGCCAGATTTCTGGGATACTACCTGCTCCTCCGCGGAACCTTCTCCACAAGTAAATTGTCTGCATGAAAAACCCGTGATCAGTCGGTCTTTTCCCCTGGCTCTTGGGTTCCCTCTCGAGATAATAGCGCTGTGCCATGTACGCAGAATCTTCTAGTCTCTAAAGCGGTGTTACAAACACAAATCCTTCCGGCATCACTGCCGAGCCGTTTCCTTCGGTATCGCCAATTCCTTGCTAAGTACTAACAAGGAGAGTCAAAAGAAGGCGGATTCAGGACAACCCAGCATGGTGAGCATACCACCAGCTGAAGGCGAGGCAGGAAGGCAGCATGACTGAGAGGAATTGCGTCTGGATCTTTCAGCTCTTTATGGTCGGAAAGGTGGAATTCATCAGGAGATCAGACGTATAAGGATTAAATACTCGACGCCATCTTTTACGAAGGAACCGTTCTAGGACTTCAATGGACAGTTGAAGAGATTACCCTCAAGTAAGGAACGAGGCTCCCCGGTATGATTTAGTATGGGAAAAGCTGCAGGGCATACTCGAGTAAGAACAAGTAAATTCTCAGGTGATGTCGCAGCAGAAAGAAGAAATGGAAGCAGATGGGAGGAAGAAGTATATAGTGATTAGCTGACTGTATCTAAGGCTATCTAGCTAACCAGAGGACCTAGTTGGAAGATATGGGTGTACTTATATTCGTCAGGACATAGGAATTCCAACGGTGTTGAGAATGACGTCATAGCTGTTAATATAAGCGAAGACGGCTCTAGAAAAGATATACGACGTTTATAATTACGTATACGCTTTTGGGTACAGATCTAGATCTTTCCAGGCCTTTCCATCTGATAACCATGCTCTACCAAATTCTCTGCGTAATCCCGGAATCCTTCTTAGGTCAGCATAGTTACACCACACCGTCTAAATCTTCTAAATTTCTATGCGGACTTTAGAGAGGTAGGTTAGAAATCTTAATACCGATGAGCAAGGGATAAAACGAATAGGCGCAGAGATGGCAAAGCAGAAACATAGGGGTAATGGCAAAGAAATCGCTCGATTTTCAACTTTCATTAGGCAGGAATTAAAACCTGTCAAGATTGATTCTGGACGATCCGCAAAAAAA
>QJOA01000878.1:0-22750 GCA_004155915.1 Monosporascus sp. CRB-9-2
AACGTTTAAACGTTTTTAATTCGTTTAATAATTATTAATATTCGTTAAATTAAATTAAATTTTATTTTATTATATTTAAATTTAATAAAAATAAATTCCGGATGTTTTTATTTAATATAACTTTTAACAAAGTTATATTAATTAATAAGTATTCTAATAAATTATACGGGAAACTTAATATTAATATATATACGTTTTAATTGTTTTAATATTTATTAATATAAAAACGTAAACGTTAATTTAATATTTAATTTATAAATTCGATAATTATTTAAGTTTACAGATATAAAGCGTTTCCGTAACGATACTTTATATCGGTAAATTTATTTAATTTAATTAAACATTAAGAAATAAATTATTTTACGTTATTATTAATTTAAAGAGTAAATATTTTAAAAAAACGATATAAATTATAATAATATCGGTTACTTCAGGTTTTAGTAATACTAACTTTTTAATTTAATAAGGTTATTATAATTTTATCAAATGTATCGATAAACGTTTATATATAATTATAACCGTTACGGTTTTTCGGTATATCTTTTCCGTCAATAACGATATAATTCTAAATATTATTCGGAATAAGAAAAAAGTAAAAAGATTCCGGAATTTTATTTCGAAACGGTTTGTTCCGATAATAATCGTAATAATTCCGGATATATTATTAAATATTGTATTTAAACCGGAATTAAATATATTTCTATATTAATATTGTAAATACGTAAATTTTATAAATAAATACGGTATAAAAAAATACAGCCTTTAATTATTTTTTCGGGTATTATTAATTTATTATCTTTTTTATTTAAATTTTACGTTTCGTTTTGTAACGAATAAAATTAACCAAGTTGGTATTTTACGGAATATTTTCGATTTGTACTTTAAATGGCATTTTGTTAATACTGGGGATAAAAAAGTTTAATTATTTTAGTAAAAGTAAAGTTTCATTTTTTCTTTTTTTTAAGCTTCAATTATAAATGAATTAATCCTTTTTCGTAATAAGATATCCGTATAAAAAACCTTTTTTGCTAAGTTAATATTAAAAAGTAATATTAAAGTTAAAAAATTAACTTATTAAATTTAATATATAAAAAAAACATATTTGTTTGTAAAATATAATAAAGCTTAATAATTAATTATAACAAAAAACCTTTATCTTTAAAATTCCGGATAATAATATTTAAAGGTCTAGATTATAACGAATAATTTTCGGTATTGGATAAAATATGGTTTTTTTGTTAAAGTTATAATTTTCGAAAAATATTTTACCGGTTTTTATTCGTTTTTTATTAGTATCATTAAATAATACCTTTAATTGCGTTATAAGATGCGTTTATTTTACTTTAATCGGTCGATTATGTTAAAAAAAACTAAAATTAAAATTTTATAAATAAACTATTTTATTTTTTTAAAAGTTTATTTTTGTTCGGGTTTTATTATAAAAACAGTATTTTTTTTTAATAAACGGCTTAATAGTTCGGTGGTATTGTTTTTATAATAATAAAATATTCGTACGTAATTACAAAATTAAATAAAAACGGATTATAATACGGTTATTAAGGTTTTCGAATTTATATTTTTAAATAATTTTAATTTTGGTTAAGTTAATAAAAATATTTATGTTTGGTTTTATAACACTATTAAAGTAATTCATTTTTTTAATGTTAAATCGGAATTTTTTAGTATTTCTTTAAAGGTTAGCTTTATGTAACCGGTAAATAATTTTTTCGTAATGTTTTTAATATTTCTTTTAAAGCCGGAATAAATTAGTACGTTATCGGCATACGCGTTTACATTATAATTGATGCATTTATATAATTAGATCTTAATAAACGAATATTTTTAAATGGGGTTTATTTTAAGTTTAAATAAAAGTACTTCTTATTAAAAGGTTTTTCTAGTAGGTTTTAAATATTATTAAATATTCCGATTTAATAACGATACGAAGTTTATAAAACGTTTAACGTTTTAATAGTTAAATATAGTACCGTTAAATAAAAAAGTTAAAATAAAATAATTCTTTAAATATTAATTTTTTTAATAGTAATCGATATAAAACCGGTGTTCCGATAAATATAATTTTAGAGTAAATAGAATTAAGGTGACGTTTTTTTGTATATATCATTCGATAAAGGTTATTTTTAATAATTTGTTTATTTTTTTTTTTTATCGGAAAATATTAAATAAACGTTCGATAAATTAAAAGTTTAAAAGCGGGTATCGGCCGGTTAAGTTTTAAAATTACGTTATAGCCGGGTCGGAAGTTTAGAAAAATATTAGCTTTTTTTTAGAAAAAAAATTCTTTTAAAAAAGCAAAAGGGTTTTAATAAGATTTTCCAGATTCGTTTTAAGTATTCCGGATTTTTATTTTTTTAAAAAAGGGATTTTCTAATCGTTATATATTTTTTACTTTTGTAAAACGGTCGACGTTATAACGTTTAAAACTTTTTTTTTTAAAAAATAACCTTTTAAAATAACGAAAAAAAAAATTTATTTCGTATAAAATCGGGGTTTAATTTATTCGTTAACGAAACGATAATTGCGTTATTTTTAACGGGTTTTATAATGGAAATAGTTAGTTTGGTAATATATATATCCGGTATATTTTCTTTAAATATATCCGACGGAATAATAAGTACGGGTATTAAAATAGGATTATTTTAGCGTTTTTTTATAAGCCTCGAAAAATTTGGTATTATTTATTAATCTTTTTTATAAAGCGGTTATAACTGTAAACGTTTTTTTAAACTTTAAGGTTAACGTATCCGTTTAGCAGATATTGGGCTAGAAATTTAATTGCCGCTAAAAACTTGGCCAAAATTAAAATGTTATCCGGCTAAATAATACTTTTATTTTTATAATTTAATAATAAGCTATATTTCTTTTTTGTTAAAACCGATAAAAATATTATATTTAATATTTATAATTTGGAAAACGTAATTAAAAAAACGCTATTCGTTAATTTCGAATATTATAATTATTTAGGTTTTTATTTAACCGGTAAATTATTTCCGGTAATTTTATAATTAAAATAAATTTTTCGTTTATTTAATAAATAAAAGATTAACGAAAAATTGGGTTTATATTTCGATATTTTAAAAAGCGATAATAGGTAAATTAATTTTATTTATTTAGATTTATATAATTTTAATAAAAGTTTGCTACTTTTTAAAATTATTTATATTTGTATTATTAATATAGGAAAGATTATCGAGGAGTTTTTCGACGGTTTTACTTTTTTTTAATTTGTAAAACTAAACGAATTTATTTTTACTTTTACTATAACGACCTTTTTTTTATTAAGGTAATTATTAACCTTATATTCCGTTTTATTATAATTAAAATACCTATTAATCTTTTAATAAATTTTTATTCGATTTCCGATAAAGGCTTATCGGTATTATTTAAAGTTTTTAATTTATCGAGATTATTATTTAAACAAAAGTTCCTGTTTTCATTTTTCGGTTTATTATTATTAGGGTTATATGGTTGGAATTTACGTTTTCGCTAGAGTTTTTTATAAGCAAATTAGTTGTTATAAGCAGCTATAACAATATAGTTATAAAATTCTTTATAAGTAACGTTAAAATTTGCGGTTATTTTTAAAAAAGCGTAAGATAAGATTTAAAAGAATATATTTTTATAAACTTTGTTTTTATTTAATTTTAACGATTTTAACCCTTTAAGCAAAAACGTTAAATTTAAACATAAAATCGTAAATATTTTAATTTTAGCCGGGTTTAAAGGTAAAAATATATCGGTAATAAATTTCAATCATTTATTCGGTTTTTTTAAAAAAAAAGTTATTAAATAAATTATATAAATCTTTTCTTTTTGAAAAGTTAGTTTATTTATTTTGAATTTATTTATAACTTTATAAACCTAAACGTTAAATTTTGTTTTTTATTATTAAATCTAATTAAATCGTTAACGTAAACCTTTTTTTCGGTTATAATTAAAATTCGTATTATTATTTTCCGTAAATTTATATAAAGCAGGTTATATTATTATATTAGTAAGGCGAAACGTGCTGGTATTACCGAAAGCGTTATTAATTATATTTTCCCGGCAAGGGCGGTTAGCGTTGTCGGAAGGAATAAGGAAATGATAGTTTTATCCGGTCTAAAAGTAAGCGATTTTGTTACGGAACTTTTAAAGTTTTCTCTGAATATCCTGGTTATCGTTAGCCATTTCGTCGATTAGTTATTTATCGGGATCGGTTTTTAAATAGTTATAGTTTTAATTTTACTTTGGTAAACCTTTTATTTTTAGGGATTCGGTTTCGTTTTTCGGTACGTTATTTTTTGCCGTTTTTTTAAGGTATTCGTCGTTTTTTATATTTTCGTCTGGGTTTTAAGAAAGTCTTTCGTTTTTTGTACTTTCGATTTCACCTTTAATTAATGTAAGTCGTTTTAAACGTTAATTAGCTAATAAATAATTTTTCTTAACAAATATTTAGTTTTGATATTAATTAATCTGGATCATAATTTTGGGTCTAGTTTTGGGTCTAATTTAGGACGCGTTATTTTTCGTTATTACGTATTAACGTAAAAAAAATATGGTGCCTTATTTATTACTTGCTAGGCTAGTAAGGAAGAGAATAAGCTTAAGATAATATTACGTCCAGTATTAATATAATATAATAGCTAGTTTATTGGCGTTATAAACAAAGGTTTTAAGCTAAAAAAAAAAAAAAAAAAAAAAAAAAAAAAGGCAAAACAGTAAAGTGCGTGAAAATCTACAAATATCCCCACTTTCTGTATAACAGGTAGCTAGTTTATGTGGCAGCTATCAGCCCTTATATAACGGTTGCCAGCCTCACGCTTTGATCCTAGTGGCTGCCGTTACATTATTTAGAATAATTTCTTTGGTTTTCTTTAATTTCTATCGTATTTTTAGTAAAGGATTAAAAATGTTTCGAATACGAATTATGTTAATTATTTTTTTGTTGCTGGTTTTGTTCCGATACTGGCCTTCGGAAGCTGGAATTTATTATCGTAATTACTTTTAGCTTTTATATTATCGTATAATGTATTTTAATTTTTTATAATTATAATAAATAATTAAACCTTTTTTAAACTAAATAATTCTTAACTTTATAAGTTTTGGATATATACCGTAAAAGGTTGAAAATAAATTACGTTTTTTTTTTGAGTTAGCTTTAAGCTAACTTAATTTCGAAATAATGTATTTTTTATTTTTTTTTATTTTTTAAACTATTAGTCATTAATTTTTACGGTTTCAGCGATATATGTAGTAAGGTTTATAATCTGGTTTTTTTAATTAATTTATCTTTAATACTTTCTTTTAATTTTTTATAAAATATATCGATTATAATATTATTTTCGTTATTTTCGTATTTGATTTTAACAATTGAACTTTTAAATATTATAATATATTTAAATATCAATTGTTTTTGCTATAATTAAAAAAGTTTCTAGGTTACGTTTCATTTTTTTATTCGAATTAACAAAGTTATTTCGTAATTTACTTTCGAAATTAATTCAATATTCGGAAGTTCTTTTCATAAAAATTTTTTTATCGAACTTTTTAATTTTTAGATAATTTTATATAATAAGTTCGAATTAATTTGCGGCCTTTTAGTAAGATAGGTTATTATAATAAAAATTTAATTTGGTAAAATTTTTTAATTCCAGAAATTAAAAATACGTTTTGGCCTAAATAAGGAATATTTGGACGTTTTTTTTATCGTACGGTTCGGGTTTTTTTCATTTTAATTTTCGTAATTGTTATAGTTAACATTCTATCTTTAAGTTAATTGTTAAATTAAATAAAGTTATCTGCGGTATTAATTAATAAAATAATAATATTAACCATTACTTAAAATTTAATAATATTATTAGATAAAAATTTATAACGTATAATAATCATAAATTTAATTAATTATTAAATCTAATTATATAATTTATGTTAATAATAATATCGTAAAAATTTAAAAAATAAAATAATAATTATATTTAATAATAATAAATAACCGTAAATAAATAAAATAATTATTTATTATTTTAAATTTATATAATTTAAGTTATAAAAATAAAAAGCGAATATATTTTTATTTTTATTCGAAATATTTAAATTAATTTAATTTATTTATAATGGTAAAGTTTCGTTAAGCCCGTCGAGCCCGTCAAGCTACTTCCTTCGTTCGACTAGTTCAAAGCGCCAAGCTCCATTTTCTCCATTAAACTTATCGAGCCGGTTACGTAAGCCAAGACCCTTTATCGGAGATGTCCACACATTTTCCGACCGTCTGGCAATGAGCTAAGTCCTTGGGTTATAACAAAAGAGATTAACATATAATCGAAAATAAAAGCTGTATAAAAGCTATTTTCCAGGTGATCAAAAAGGTAAATAAGGGTAATAAATTAGATAAAAGCTTAAACTTTAAGGTTAAAGATGCTATAATAGTTAAAGATAACCTATTACGGACCAAAAGCCTTAAAATATTATTAAAAGACATTAACATAACTAAATGCTCGGCGTATATTTTAATGAAAATCAAACAAATTCTTTTACAAAAAACGCCAGATTTTAAAATAATAACGCCTTTTTTTAAAATATGCTTAAATTAATAAAACCTTTCGAAAAAAGCCTATAAATATAAATAAATATTAACGATTTTCTTTAAAAAAAACCTTATATTAGGCAATAATATATCGGGCGGCGAAAATCTAATAAATTATATTTTTTAATTTAGATCTTTAAGGCGTTTTTAAATTTGACTTAATTATTAAAATTATTATAAATAATTACGAATATCCTTAATACGGTTACAATTATAGTTATAAAAGTATATTAATAATTACTATTAGTATATAACTTTTATTATTTAATAACGGTTAATTAATTAACAATAACGTAAATTAAATATATAAAACTGTTAATTATTAAATATAGCCAATATTAATTTTATTATATTAATGCGCTAATTAAGTACGTTTTCGTTACGCGTTTTAAATTTTAGAGTTATCTAGTTACGCAACGTATATATTCCGATCAGAGAGAACCTTTCTATATATAGAGTACTAGCGCACCTCCTGCTAGCTTCTAATTCTTGTTAAAACTCTAGACGATTTATGTAATCCGAAGCAACTAGGTTAATTCTTGCTCGTAATTCTTTATATATCGTTTTAAATTCTAAATATCGAAGTTATTAAGCCGGTTATTATTGTTTTCTTTTAGTTTTATTAATAAATATTTATAATTATTATTTCTTTCGGTATATATTTTTATAACGATTAATTATTATTATTACCGTAAATAAATTATATTCGAAAATTAAAAACCGAAATTAATTTTTTAAAAAGATTTATTTAAATCGGTAATAATATTACTAATTTTAATTTATACAGTAATTCTTAATAATTATATATCGAAAGTAAAATAGCTTTTATAAAAGTTTTACTATTATAAATTACTGGTATCGTATATTTAAAAATATGCAGTATATTATCTTAAATAATTCGAAAAGCTATAACGATAATTAAGATATAAAATTAATAAAGACTTGAAAAGATGCCAGCCTTTTATACGTAGTTAAGGTTTATTATTACAGTTTATTTTTAAGATTTACTTTTAAAATTTATCTTTAAAATTTATCGTATATAACTTAATATCTTTTAAATTATATTGTTTGTTTTTAACTCTATTAAACTATAAAGGTAACGAAAATAAGGTTTATCAAAGTTAAAACTTATCAACAGTTACCCTTTAATCGATTTTAAAATAAAGCTTTATAAAATTAAATATTAATTTATTTTAATCGAAAAACTCATTTATTAATTATCGTATGCGATAATATTAAATATTATATTTATTAATCACATTATATTATATAATAATGTTCGATATATTTAACTTTGTTGAAAAGATTTAAGTTTTAACCTGTTTAACCGTATATAAAATTAAAATATTAATTTATTTTAAATATAAAAACAATTAATTAGTTATCGTGTTCGAAAATATTAGATATAATATTCAGCGTTCTACATAAGCTTGCGAGTTTAACAATCTCGCAGCCGTTTCCTAATACTTCTTAATAATGTATTTAAATAACTTAACTATAACATATTAAATTAATCCCAATTAATCGAATTCTTTTTTATTAATTATATTTAAAGCTTTTCTTTATATATGTATATTATATCAAGGCTTATTACGGAAGTTATATTATTATTTCTTCTTTTTAATTTACTAGTAAGCGATAAACGTTTAACGTATTTAAGTTTATATTATTTCTAATTCGTTAAAATTAAAGCCGATTAACGAAAAAACGATTATTAGTTTAATTTTTAACTTATATACGCAAATATTTCCTATCCGGCCTCGATTGTTAAAGATATACGTTATAAAACCCGTCGAAAAACGCGTTAAAAGGTTCGTTAAAAGGCGCGTTAAAAAACGTGACGGAATATTTTACAAGGCGAGTAATAATGCGTATCAGATTTAATTTTATAATAATTTAAAACTTACGTAATTATATGATTAAAATATACGGTTTTTTTTAAAAAGAATACTTATTATATAATGTACCACATAATCAAACGCAATACATAAGCGAACGCAACACTTTTTAATATTTCCTAGCAACATACTTAAATAACTTAATTATACTATTTTAAATTAAATCAAATTAATCGAATATTTCTTTGCTAACTGTATTTATAGCTTTTAAATAAATGTACGCATTATATCAAGGCTTATTACGGACGTTAACTTATTATTCTTTTTTTAAGCCGGCTATAACCAACCAAATTTAGCAGTTATTAATTATAATTCTTTATTATAACCTTTTTTCTAACTAAAAAACCTTATTTATTTTATATAACATATAGTTTTTTAAACACGTTTATTTTAATGGTATAATTACGTAAATTTCGAATTACTACGAAATTAAACTCAATACGCCTTATTATACGCCTTACGAAACGCCTTACGAAACGCCCCGCAAAACGCCTCGTACGAACCCCTTTTACCCCTTAACGCATTTCTAACGCGCTTTTAACGTATTCTATAACACGTTTTCCGACGTATATTTTTAACGTATTAAAGCCGAACAAAAAATCCTTACGTATTTAGGTTAAAGATTCGGTCGAAAATAATTATTTAGTCGGTCGGCTTTAGGTCGTACAAAATAAAAGAAATATTAATTTAGACGCGTTAAACGCTGGTCGGCTGCAGAAAGGTTAGCGAAATAATAATAATATGGCGTCCGTAACAAATCTTAATATAACACGTACACTTATCTAGAAGTTATAGATACAGTTAGCAAAAAAGTATTCGATTAATTTAAATTAATTTAAAATGATATAGTTAAGTTATTTAAATGTATTGCTAGGAAGTGTTAAAAAGTATTGCGCTCGCTTATATATTTCGTTCGCTTATATAGTACGTTAGAATAAATAACGTTTTTTAAATTGTAAAAAGGTTATAATAAAGAATTATTATTTATAGCTATTAAAATTGGTCGGTTACGGTCGGCTTAAAAAGAAGGAATAATAATTTAGCGTCCGGAACAAGCCTTAATATAATATGCATATTTGAAAGAAAAGGTGTAAATATAATTAGTAAAAAAGTATTCGATTAATTAGAATTGATTTAATATTGTTAAATATAGGAGATATCAGTTATATAAATTACATAACTAGTTCTAGGTGCTTTAAAGCATATACCGCACTTTAATATAATCTAGTTACGTAATATATATGTTCTGATCAAAAGGAACCTTTCTGTATATAGGGTGCTAGCGCTCTTCCTGCTAACTAACATATCTACTTAACGCCTTAACGTAATTACGGCGTTAAATATTACATTTTATCACTTTTTAAAACTATAATTATTTATTTTATTTTTTTCCGATGATTAACTCTTTTAAATAAATTAACTTCCTTTTTTAAATATTCTTAAATTATTTCTTCGCAGATTGAATATTTTCGTAATATTTATTAATTTTAATTACTCTTTAAAACGTTTAAAAGGATTATATAATAGAATTTCTTATAAATTTATTAATAAATATATTGTCATTAAATATATAATTTAGTTTTAATATATTTTTTTGTAATTTTACGATACTAATTATTATATATATTTATATATCGTAAATTTATTTATAAAAAGATAACGTTAATATAAATAAGTTATATAATCTTTTAATTATTATAACGTTCTATATAAGATCGCGAACTAAATAGATTTACGAGCCGTTTTTGTTAACATTTTAATTACTTAATTTTATTTATTAATTTCTTAATATTACTAATATAAAACGTTTTATAAAAGAATTTAAGATAAACTTAGTCGTTTAAG
Source organism: Monosporascus sp. CRB-9-2 (assembly GCA_004155915.1). Lineage (NCBI taxonomy): Eukaryota > Fungi > Ascomycota > Sordariomycetes > Xylariales > Monosporascus > Monosporascus sp. CRB-9-2. The sequence continues at coordinate 10,330 of QJOA01000878.1, forward strand.
CTAAAATATAAAACCAAAAGTTAAGCTTTACAATATTGCATTTTATATATAAGAATCCCGAAGTTATTTTAAAATCCCGATATTATAATTAATACGCTTAAACTGATATTTTTTCTTAATTACGAAAATTAACGCTAACCGAAAAAAAAATTATTGTCGAAAAAGTTTTTAACTTAAAGACGTAAACCTTCTTTACCCGACTTTAGTAGGTTAAAAATATAGCTAATATATTACTAACTTAACGTATTTTAAAACGCGTTAAATTTTATTAAACGGCAAAATAAGTTTTAAATACGTTTAAATCCGAAAATCGATTATTACCCGATTTTATACGAAAATTTAAAACGTTTCGTAAATAATTCGAATTTATTAAAGTATTAATCGTAAAATAAGATATTATAAAAAAATTCATAACTTCGCCGAAGCTAAATTATTAAGAAAACTTTTTATAATAACGGGCATAATAATTAGTAATACTGAAAAATATAGAAAATTTAAATAAATATAAAAAAAATTGATTATAAGTTATTTAAGTTATTAATTTTTAAACTTTAGCTATACCGTTATTTCTTATTATAACGGAAAATAATTATTTTAAATTTTAATACCGCGATAATTTATTGCCAGCAGCCGATTAAAAGTTGTATCAAGTAATAATGACTAACTATTAAATAAATTAGATTTCGAATAAATCTAGCATTTTAATAAGCATATTCGGACGCGTACCAAAAATTCGAACCGTTTTTTTATTTTCGATGGTTACGAAAGTTATTATTCGATAAAATTCGAAAAGTATTACGTTTTATATAGCTGCGCATTTTTTATACCGGCTTTAACTTTTTAATATCTCTTATCTTTTTATTTTAAGACGCGATTATTTACGATATATCGAAAACTTAATACGACGTTATTATATTTATATTACCAAAAATGAAAGTTTTACCGGCTTTTATAACGCCTTCTAAATTATTATAACGTTCGATAATATAAAATTTAAATTTACGAAAATAATTTTATTTTACTCGATTTTAAAAACGTTCTTTCCGAATAAAAATTCCTTTAATTATACCTACGTTAACCGTTTTCCTCTTCACCTTTATCGGTTTCATTTTACTCCTTGCGAAAACTTTTAAAAATATCTATAAAATGATAAAATAAGAAAGACATTTTTAAAAAAAGACTAAAAATTATTAAAATAATTCGTTAACAAAAATATTTAAATCGGTTAATTTTATAATAAAAGGTTATATATTATAATTATATAAAGCCGCTTTTTTCGGAAAAGAAACCTTTAATTATACGAAACGAATTATATTTAAGCAAACGTTATAAAATTAAACATAAACGTTTTTAAAAAGAAAAAACATTTATTATACAAAGAAAATAAACTTTTTTGGCCTAAAAAAAGGGTAATGAAAAAGAAGCTAAAATTAGGTGACTTTGAAGTTTGTGGGTGACCCACATAGCACCCCAGCCACCCATATACGCCTACAACTTTGATAATTCATAACAATTCGAATATTGAAGCTATTAATAATTGGCAAAAAACTTTTAGAAGTCCTAAATCTAATATTTAATATTTAATATACCACCCCTTAGCCTTGCGCAGGGCTCGCAAGCGGTTAGGCACACTACGAACTAGGTTATCTATTAAACTCTAAGGAACCACCCACCACGCCTTTCGAATCCATTCTTTTAACTGTTCCGTATCCGCTTCGTTATTTTTTATAAGATATATTTCGGGGTACCTTTTATACAATATGGGCTTTATCGCGCGCTATACGTGCTTAATAAGGTTTATATCCGGGCTGTAAGCAAGCTATTCGATAACGTATATCCCGTACCTCTCGAACTACTTTTACATAACCCGTAATTTATATATTTTGGCGTTATTTTATTAAAATAACTATCCCGGCTGATAATATAAAAAAAACCTTTCCTCGAAAGCCTTAATATATAACCTAGATATGTAACCATTCCTCGCTAACTCGCTATCTCGCTTTATAATAATAATATCGGTCCTAGCCCCTTCCTAAACACCTCCTTAATATATAATCACGATATTTGGACGTCAGTAATCGGCTATATTAACCATTCGGCAGTTAAACCTTTTCCTAGGAAGTCGCTAAACCTATCCCGAAAGATTTGAAATATCGGAAGCGACTAAATATTCGTTAGTAAATATCGCCTAAAAATAGCTTATAAATAAAACGATTAATATTTTAACTTTAATTATACGTACATTTATTAATTCTTTTTCCTTACGCCTCCAAGTATAATAAAAACGATTCCTTTCGAGTATTGCTTTCGCCGATAAAAAGATTTTTTTAACCGACTTCCAATAACGTAAATTTACGCTATTAAGAAATTTACGGAACGTCCGGCGTAATACATCTTTGCCTAGTAGCGATTTAACTTCCTTTTGCAAAGCAGCTTAATGGATTTTAGGTAACTTTCGGACGAAACGAATAACTGTAAGCTTTTCCCGTTTATCAAAAGCCGGCTTACGGCCCGGATAAGGCTTATCGTTAAGAGATTAAATCTTTTTCCACCGCTTTATGGTATAAGCAATAATGTTAATGTAACAGTTATACCGCTCCGTTAGGACCGCATACTTTTAACCACCTAAAACTTCCACCATAATTGCCGCACGCTTTCCCGGAAACAACGGTTAGTTTCGTCGTCTTCCGCGCTTTAAGGCACGCCTAAACTTTTTACAAGGGGTTTCCTCCATGGTGTAGTTATTAAGGAAGGAAAAGGGTGGGTAGTTAGAAGGTTATCGCGTTAAAACGCGTTAAGCACTAACTAAGTGGGGAACCCACAAACTTCAAAGTCACCTAATTTTAATAATAACGAAAGAAAATTGTCGTAAAAAGGTTAAGATTAAAAACGAAAATATGGCATTTACGGCAAGCCTGGATATAATACGCGTATTTATATAAAAGTTATAAATACCTTTAGCAAAAGAAAATCTAATTAATTTAAATTAATGCGATATATTATTATTAAGTTATTTAAATTTGTTATTACGAAGTGCCAAAAACCGGTTCGCAAGGTTATTTAGATCTCAAGCTTATATAAAACGTTATTATATATTTAAAAATTCTATATTTAAACCGATTCTTAATTATTTTTAATAATTTATATATAAAATGATAATTCCGTTTCGGTTTTAAAAATACTTATAACATTTTATTTGTTTATTTGTTATCTTATTTTTTTCTAAATAATTTTAAACTGCAAATTTAAAACATTTTTAACTTGTCGTATTATTTACTAAGAAAATGTCGTTTTAAATATTTAATAAATTTTTATTTTCCATTTATAACTTTAACTTCTTAATTCAGACTTAATATAAAATAATTTAATTAATAACTTTGTAATATACGTTATTAAAATTTAAATCAAGTCGGGTAAATCTAAATATTCAAATATTATATTTACAGATATATTAATTATTAGGTATAAAATAAAATTAATTTCTTTAAAATATTTATTAATAAAACCTAAATAAATTAAATTAAAATTTGGTGGTAATTCGATTCTTATTATTAACGTCTTTAAATAGTTATTTAAACTTTTTTAAAGATTAAACTAATTTATTTATTTATAAAATCGAATTAAAATGATTAATTATTTTAATTTTAAGAGATTTTTATAGATTTTTACCTTTTATAAAAATATACTGTTTCCGTATTCATTAAATTAATTAATTAATAAAACAAATATTTATTCGGTAAATTATAATATTATTATTTATAGAAAAAAAGTACCTTTTTATTAAATAACATAATGAAGGTCGTAAAAAATAAAGTTAAATCTTAATATTTTAAATAATTTAATAAAGTTCTTTTACTATAATAAAGATAATGTCTTTAATTTATATAATATTTTCCTACTTAAAAAAACTTACCATATTATAAATATCTTAAAAGCCGACATTAGTCGAGAAATTGCGTGCTTACAAAGGCTCAACAATCGTCTTCAAAGTGAGGCTCTATAGGACTAAGGTATTAATCTATCCTAACCGTGAAAACTATTAATTAATCATCGTATTCGAAGATACTAAGTATAGTATCTATCGTACAAATTATATCGTGTAATAATTTTCTGTATATTTGGCTCAGCCTGGAAAATAAGGCTTGAACATTTTTGACCTTACATAAATATCTTAAAAATAATTTTAAAAAATATTTAATAAAATAAATTTACGTTAACGATAACGTTTATAACGTTATATTATTTAAACTTTAAGTTCGATTTTGCCGTAATAATAATTAAAGTTTAAAATAACTTTTTATTTAAAATAAATACGTAACGTTTTATATAAGTACGCCTAATATATAAGCTTGCGTAATATTCTTTTAGCTATTTTAATTACATATTTTTAATTGCCCATATTTTAATACCAACATTATAAAATGCATTATAAAATAAGCAAGAATAAACCTAGTTATTTAAATTAAAAAACAAGACTCGAAATTTATTTATAAAAAGCATAGTTTTGGTTATAAAGTTCTATTTTTTATTTTAAGCTACTGTATTACCGGTAAACGTACCTGAACCGATTTTCTTTATTTTTCGTAAAAATTAACGCCGGTCGAAAAGAAAATGAATTATCGACCGAATTCTTAATTTAAATACGTAAATATTTTTATCCGGCTTTAATACGTTAAAAATATAATTAATATATTACTAACTTCACGTATAATATAATGCGTTAAAGTTAATTAGGCGTCGGACTTTGTTAAACGGCAAAAGGATTTTTAAAATCGTTTAAATTAAAAATTTATTTTTAACGAAGTTTAGCCGAAAACTTAAAATATTTCGTAAATAATTTAAATTCGTTCGAGTTTTAATTACGAAATACGGTATTATAAAAAAGAATTTAAAATTTTAACCACATTAAATTTTTAATAAAATTTTTTATAATAACGGGCATAATAATTATTAATGCCTAAAAAGATAAAAGATTTAAATAAACGTACTAAAAAAATAAGTTATAATTATTAAGGTTATTAATTTTTAAAATTAGGTTATACCGTTATTTGTTATTATAATAATAAAAATTATGTAAGATTTTAATACCGTAATAATTTATTATTAATAACCGATTAAAGGATGATATTGAATAATAATAACTGAATAATAAATATTTTCGGACGCGTATAAAAGGTTTGAAACTTTTTTTTATTTTCGACGATTACGAAAAATATTATTCGATAAAATTCGAAAAATATTATATTAATAATAATATTATTGAAATTGAGCAGGGTGCAGGGTCGGACACATGGCCTGACCGATTAGTAAGTCAGTACCCGTTATATATTTCTAGCGGTTCTTTTCGCCGGGCGCAACCTCGAAAATATTACCATTTATCTCTTATAGTTTTGCTTTTAAACTAGTTTTAATACCAGAATATAATTACGTTACTTTTATTATTTTTTAAACCTTAGGCTTATTCGTAATGCGTTTTTCGATTATGTATTAATTAGGACCGAATTTTTCCGTTTTAATTTATTTAGTTACCAAGGAAAGAAAACTGGCTTTAATTAGCTGCCGAAATAATTTTCGATTGCCGATTATTAAATAAAAAACAAAAAAGTTTAATTAAAAGTATAATTATAATTACGATTATAATTATATAAACCGGATAATAATTTGCAATAAACGATCGATAATTATAATAACGACGTAACCTTTTTCCGATTAGTAAAAAAAATTATTAAACTATTTAAACCCGATATTTTATTTAAAAATATAACTTTATTCGGAAAACGGTAAAAAAATATAAATACGAACGATAACCGATATCGAAATCTGGCCTGGTTACCCAAATTTTAAAGCGATTATATAATTTAGAATATTATACGTATTAATAAGAAAATTACGTAATAAAATAAATTATAAAATCTAATTAATAAAGGTTAAAAAAGTTAGAATTTTATTATTAATAACGTAATTATTAAAATTTAAATTAATTAAAATAAATATAACGATAACAAATTTAACAATATAAATAAAATAATAAATACGAACAAAAAAAATAAAGTTATAAAGTTATTTATTTTATACACAAAAGGAATACCAAAAAAACGTTTTTTAATATATTCTAGACCTTTTTAGCGTAAATTAGATAATATTTTATTTAGTTATTATTAAAAGGTATTATTCAAGATATCCTTTTTTATTAAATTTAAATATTATAACGTTTAAGGTAGTAAAAAGAATATTAATTAATAAGTTAAAAAGAAATACGGTTAAATAATTAATAACGTAATATTAATTAAAATAGAATTACTTAAATAATTAATAAATAAAAGTTATTTACTTTTTAAATCTGATAAAAAATATATTTTTAAAATAATTATTACGGACAATCATTTATTTTATATTTAAATATATCCTCGTTAAAATAATATTTTATAACTTAAATAATTTAAGAATTAATATTATTAATTAATTTAAAATAAGTTTTAATAAATATTTTTAAGATTTATTAAAACATCTTAAAATGGTTATTTAAATTTAGTTATAATACGGATTACTTTTAATATTAAACTTTTTTAATTTTATAAAAAATTAAAACTGTATTTTAAATATAACCGTTTAATACCGATTAATATAAACTTTTTACGATAATAAGCTTAATAAAGTTAAGCTTTAAAATAACAATAATCCGATCGGATTTTTAAAGCTTATTAAAAATTTAAATATCGAAAAGATAAAAGATTTTATAAAGGTATAAATTTTTAAAGTTATTTATAAGGCTTATAATATTTATACCGAACGTTATATTTTGCGTATAAACCGATCAGCCCGAATACGGTCTTTTTATATTTATTATAAATAGGCTTTCGTTTTTTATATTTTGTTTTTAAATCCGTTAACTTATCCGAACCTTTACTTTTTAAAAACCGGAATTACCGATTAAATTAAAGGAATTATTAGATTATATAAAAAATATAAATTTATAAAGTTTAAAGTATTTTTTAAATTATTACTTTAAAGTAATAATATTAATATAAAGGATCGAATTGAAATAATTATGAATAAAGTTATTAAATAGGACGATATAATTAAAATCGTTTTAAGAATCTTTAAATTATAAAACTTAAAGTAAATTCGAATTATTAAAAATTAATTAAAAAAATTCATTCAATAAGTTTAACGGAATAATTTTGATTAAGTTTATGATTATTACCTGAAATATCCCGTTAAAATAAGAAACGTTTTAAAAAAAGTCAAATAAAAAAAGTAATTAATTAATAAAAACGAATAAATTAAAAGTGGATTAAAAAAGTTATTAACCGGTTATTTTAAAGGAATTATTAATACCTTAAATATACAGCTTAAGAACTTATATATAATAATTTACGATGATATTTTTATATTAATTAAAGCTTAGGTTATAAATAAAGCTGCATTTTTTAAATATAAAGGATGTAAATAATAATATAAAAATATCCGTTTTAATATCGAATAAAAAAATAAAAATCGGCTTTATTCGGCTTAATAACTTAAATAATAATAATAAAAAATTTCCGTTTATAATAGTTAGTATCGAACCGGATTAATTAGATATAGGAAATTATAAAAGTATTATAAAATCTAAAAATTAACTAAACCGAATAAATTTAAGATTTAAAATTTTTAAAAGGGAAATAAGGAATTAAAAAGTAACCCGGATATTATAATATTACGTTTTGCCAAAATAAAAAATATTTTAAGTATAATTATAATACCGATTTATTAATTAATATAATTAATTTCGAACCGGATAAATTTAATTAATTAAGATTTTATCATAAATAAAGTAAATATTAAAATTAAAAAGTTTATTAAAATAGTTATTAAGGTTATAATAAACGTTTTAATAATTTTAATTAAAATATTTATTAATTCTATTAAAAGTTTAAATATAATATATAAAAATGCCGTTTATTTGTTAACATAAAAATTATAAAATCAATTTTATTTAATAATAATAATTCTATTGTTTTTAAAAAATTTTTAAAAATTAGGTTATTTTAAGGATAATTTAATTTTTTTAATTGTTAAATAATTAGATAATTAAATAATAAGTTTTAATTTGGAAAAGGGTTTTAAAATAAATTTATAATTTATTAACCTTTTTTACACGATTTAAAAAAAAGATACGATATATTAATTAACGAAATAATATTTTCCGGGCCGTTAATAATTAATTAATTAATATTAATTTTAATATAATTAATTTAATTAGATGTTCAAAATACATTATGATTTTATGATTAAATTAATAAAAGTTCGATATTAATTAAATTAAAATAACCAAAATTAATATAATTTATTTCGTTAATTATAAGAGAAAACCGTTATATAAAAAATTACTATTATGTAAATAATTATAAAGCGATTTTGTTAAAAATAAAGGTTTTATTATTTGGAAAAAACTTAAGGTTTAAAAATCGATAACTTTAATTAATTAATAATACTCATTAACGTTATAATAATTAAACGATTTAAAATTTTTTTTTTAAAGATATAAAAATATTTAAAATTAAGTACGAAATTAACGATAATAATTAAATATTTAAAGGAATTTTATTTTATAATATAAAATCAACGTTTAAAAAAATAATATTTAAAAAATAAATACTAATACCCTTAAAGTAAATAATATTATTTAAAGGAATAATATCTTTTTTATGGAGGTTTAATGGATAAATACAAAATTAAATTTGAAGGAAAAAAATCCGAAAAAGTTTTAAAAAAAATTTAAAATTATTAAATTCGAATTAATTAAAGTTTGCCCAGATTTCAGAAGAGCTTTTAAAAACTTTATAGCTGTTAATATTTTGAAAATATTTGGTTATAAAAATACGGAAATAATTAAGATAACCGAAATTAAAATATAAAAATTAAAAATTTTAAAAATAAAAAAACTTTTTAAAATTCTTATTATAAATATTAATTATAAAGCAAAAGGTTAAAAAAAAAAGTTAAAGGTTTATCGGTTTAATAATATAACTTAATTAAATATATTATTTCGTTATTTAAATTAATAATTAAAGTAAATTATAAAAACGGCGAAAATTTAATTAATAAAATTATTAATACCGGAGTTAAACTTAGCGTTATCGTTATATCGTACAATAAATGATATAAATTAATAATATAATAAATATGCATATTATTTATAAGCTTTAACTTTAAAAAAAAATTTCGTTTAAAAATATTATCAAAATATTCGTTTAATTAATTAACCGATTAATTATTATTTTATTACGTAATTATTAATATTAATATTTAACTTTATAATTAAATATTAATAAATTCAAATATAAATTTTAAAATAATAAAAGAAATTTAAAAATTTGGCCCGTTGAAAATTATTATTCTTTTAATCCTTACCAAAAAAGTTACGCGTAATATTTATACTAATAAAAAGCTTAAAAAAAAGCAGCCGTTAAAATAATAAGTTGCTTTATTAGCAAAAACAGGTTTATAAATAAAAATATAAACGAATACGTTATAAGTTTTTACGTTTTCTTAATTAATAATATTTATATTAATTAAAATCCGATAATATTTTAAAAGGCTATAAGTAATAAAATAAAATCCGCAAATATTATCTTAAATTAATTTAATAATTAAAATTTTATATAGGTGTCAGCAGTCATAGTGATCGAATGCAGGAATCTGGCGTAATTGTTCTGTGTTGGTTCTCTGAGTTCTAGAAAAGGACAAATCTAGTCCGCGGGCAATCGCCCTTACATACACGATTGGGTGACAAAGGATCATCAGTGGACAAAGGCTGTCCCAGGCAGCATTCTGCTGCCTAACCTGAACAAAGCCCACCAGCCGGTAGCACCTGAAAGCACCAATTGCCGACACGCCCTCTTGCGTCAGGTAACCGCGGCTGGAAAGTCCGAAAAGTCCAAAATCAAATCTAAAAACAACCTAGTCTTTATATTATTCTCCAGTATCTCTCGACTTTTTAAATATTTTGTCAAGTTTTAGGTCCCGTACGAATCGCTTAAAGTCTGGCTTGTTAAGTGGTTTCGTAAGCCCGTTTATAAGGTTATCTTTACTTTTTATATATTAAAAGCTAATGTTTCCTGCCTGGACTTTTTGTCGGACGTAATAATATTTAATTTTAATATAACGCTTTTTTTATAATATTTATATTTTTTTATTTATTTAAATATTTTTATATTATTTTTTAAAATAAAAATTAAACCTTTAAATATAAGCTTTAATTTTATTAAAAAATTCCTAATTTTTGTTACTTTTATTATAACCGTTTTTATATTTATATATTCCGTTTTTATAATATAATTTATAATAACGTTTTATAATTTTAAAATTTAAAATACGGATATTTTAATTATAAAAAATATATATTTTTTAATAAATTTTATTAATTTTTAATTATCCGTAAGATTTATATTTATTATTCCGAATAACTTTAAATTATTATATTTTTAATACGGATAATTTCGTTTTAACTTTTTATACCGAAAGAATAAATTTGCCGTATTATTTAAATAATATAATAATTTTTTAATATATTTTTAATATTTAGGTAATAAATTATTTATAAATTTAATTTAAATTAAGGTTATAAACGTTATATCCGGTTTATTAATACAATTTAAAAAGTTAAATTTTTTCATTAAATTCGTATATTCGAATATATTTTCTTTATTAATTTTAACTTTATATTTAATAACGTATTTTAAATAATTTTTAACGAATAATATAAATTCTTTTCGTATTTTATTTAATTTAATTAATTTTAATAACTTTTTAATATATTATTATTAATTTAATTTAACGTTATTAATCGGTAAAAAACGGATAATTCGTATGTTTAAATATTAATTTACGTTTTTTAAATTTTTAATAAAAACCTTTTTAGCGATTTTTTTAATAACGTTTTTAAATTATTCTTTATTAATTCCGAAAAAGAGGAAATTATTGCCGTATAAAGTAATAATATACTTTATTTTAGGGTTATAATAAATTGCATTATCCGAAATTAATAAGTAAAAGTTTAATTTCGTAAATATCTTTTTAATTTTTTCCTGTTAAGTAATTCCGGTTTGCTTTAAACCGTATAAGGGGTTTATTAATTTAATAACCTTTTTAAAAAAAAATAATACGTTTTTTTATTTTTTAAGTATACATTCAAATATTTTTTTACTATAAAAATTTATTTTATATAAATATTTTTTTTTAACTTACTATTTAAATACGTAATAATAAAATTGATTTAAAATATATGCCAGCTAAAATAACTAATTAAAGTTTATAATATCCTTTAATATATAATTTTTATAATATTTACCGTTATTTTATAATAATTAATTTCTTTTCGTTAAATAACCCTTTTTACGTAAATACGTACCTTATATTTATTTAGCTTTCTTATAAATATATATTTTTTTCTTAATATTTATTTAATATTAATAAAATGTTTATAAACTTTTTCGTTAAAAGGCGTAAATTTAAAGGTTTTACGTAAAAGGTTTTTTTTAATTTTCGTAAAAATTATTTTAAATTATATTTTTCGTTTTAGACCCTTTATAACTTTTTTTAAGGATAGGCCGTTATTTATCGCTGCAAATAACCTATAAATAATGGACAATTTATTTAAGTTAATATTTTCCGTCTTTTTAAAAATGTTATCGTATTTATTTTTCAGCATATTAGCCATTTGTTAATATTCGTAAATGTTCCGGATAGCCTGATCGGCGTCTTCGTAACCTCTAAAAAAGTCGTTGTCGTCGACGTCTGGGACGAAATAGAAAATATGTAGGCCTTTATCGCCATCTTCGCCCTTTTAGGTCAAAGCTAGCTTTAATTCGCGTATTAACTTAGGGGCTTCGTTTAAGGCCTTCAAGGTATATAGCTTAAAAACTATCTTTTTCGGTTATCCCCTTTTACGTTTAACTTGCTTAGTTTTCTGGTCCGTATTGTCCTTCGAAATAACGTTATTATTTTTATTCTTTATTCCGACACCTTTTTATCTGTAACGATATTTTAAATGTTTTTGTACGGGTTATAAAAACGATCGAATAATATTTTTAAGGTCGGAAATTTTTTTAAATTTTTTTAAGTTTTTATAAACCGTAATATATAATATTATAAAGAATTTATCGTTTTTTAATAATTATATTTTATAATTATATATCTTTTAATAATTTAATAATATATTTTTTATTTTATAAGTTATTAATTTTTTAATTTAATTTTTTAATTTTTATTAATTAAAATTATATACTTATTACCGAAAATTTAAAAATAATAATTATTAAATTTACATAATTTATTAAATTTAAATACGTTTTTAAAATATTTAATTAATATTATATTTTTTATTATAAATTATTTAATTTTATTAATTATATACGTTATAACTTTTATTATTAAA